>NDXB01013438.1:0-88757 GCA_002631895.1 Agapornis roseicollis
CTGTGTAAAGGGGGTGCTCGGCTGTGTGTAGGGGGTATGGCTGTGTAAAGGGGGTGCTCGGCTATGTAAGGGGTGTGCATGGCTGAGCAATGGGTGTGCACAGGTGTGTCAAGGGGTACATGGCTGAGTACAGGGGTGCTCGGCTGTATAAAGGGGTGCTCAGCTGAGTACAGTGGTGCTTGGCTGTGTAAGGAGGGGTATGGCGGAGTAAGGGGGTTTTGGCTATGTAAGGGGTGTGCATGGCTGAGCAATGGGTGTGCACAGGTGTGTCAAGGGGTATCTGGCTCTTTAAGGGGGTGCTCGGCTGTATAAGGAGGTGTATGGCTGTGTAAGGGGTTGCTCAGCTATGTAAGGGGTGTGCATGCAGGGACTTGTTGCACGGTGTATATGCTTTGGGAGGGAGAGGTGTGCAGGGCATCCCTGCAGCATCACTGCGCTCACCCTTCGCTGCTGCTCTCCCTGCAGCTCGGGCCCGTGCTGGGGCACATCCCCAGGGCCGGGCAGGATGAGGCGCCTGCTGTGGAGGCACTCAGCGCAGGGCTGTGCTGCCAAGCCCCGGCGATGCACTGCCAGCTCCTCTGCCCACCACCCGCTGCTGGAGGATGCCCCGAGCCAGAAGGCAGGCAAGGACCAGCGGCGCATGAACCCCCTCAACATCCAGATGCTGTCCAGGACCCTCCACGAGCAGATCTTCCGTGGGGCCCACGTGTACCACTCACCCACGGACATCCAGAGGAGCGTGGAGCACCTGCAGCGCCACGACCTGTGGGGCAAGGAGACCTCCACGCTGCCCGACGTGGACCTGCGGCTGCCCCGCATGTACGGGAACAACATCGACGAGCACTTCCGCCTCCTGGCGCAGAAACAGAGCTTGCCCTACCTGGAGGCAGCCAACGAGCTGCTGCGGTGCGAGCTGCCCCCTGTGCCCCAGCAATGGGCTTGGCAGCTCGGCTGGACCCGCTACGGCCCGGAGGGGCAGGTGGAAGCTGTTGACTTCCCCGAGGAGCGGGCGGTGGTGTTGGACGTGGAGGTGTGCGTGGCTGATGGACACTGCCCGACGATAGCCGTGGCGGTCTCACCACATGCATGGTGAGATGCGGGGCAGCAGTGATGCTGGGGACACACACACAGCTTTGGGGACACCTCAGAGCAGCCTTCCAGTATCTGAAGGGGCCTGCAAGGATGCTGGGGAGGGGTCTTTCATCAGGGCCTGTAGTGATAGGAGAAGGGGTAACAGGTTCAAACTGATACAGGGGAAGTTTAGATTGGATATAAGGAAGAAATTCTTTACTGTGAGGGGCTGGGATGGGTTGTCTAGGCATATGGTGAATGCTCCATCCCTGGCGGTGTTCAAGGACAGCTTGGGCAGAGTCTAGTGTAAAGTGTCCTTGCCCGTGATAAGGGGGTTGGAACCGGATGATCTTAAGGTCTCTTCCAGCCCTAACTATTCTATGATTCCTGCAATGCACTGCTGGCTTGTGGGGATAATAGTGAAGCCTCAAAGTGTGGTTCTGGGGTGTGTGATGTGTGTCCATGGGCCAGTCACCTCCTGCTCTGAGTGGGATTCTGCTCTCAGTGAGTGCTTTTGGTCCAGGAAGCTCCTGCTTTATTTCCTATGGCTGTGGGATCAATGTGTCCCCCGCAGGTACTCGTGGTGCAGCCGGCGGCTGCTGGAGCAGCGCTACTCCTGGTCCAGCCACCTCACCCTGGCCGACCTCATTCCCCTGGAGAGCCCGGCAGGCGCTGGCTGTGCTGGCACACGGGACTGGCCGGAGAGAGTGGTGGTGGGTCACAACGTGGCCTTTGACCGGGCGTTCATCAAGGAGCAGTATCTCATCCAGGTAACTGATGTTCAGTTTGTTACCCTTTGTGTTGGCTCTTTGGGGTTGTTTTGTTCCGCACATATTCCCCAGGGTTCTGCTTTCCTTGTCCTGCAGAACAGGCTGAGGTGGGGTCCCTTCAGAGGGAGATATTCTTGCATCCCATAGGGTTGCTGGAGGCTGCAGGTGTGCAGATGTGGATGTGGCAGGAGCCTTTCTGCAGCTGACAGCCTGCACTGGGGGTGCTCTTGGCTCTCAAAAGAGCTTTGCCTTGATGAAAGCAGGGTCTTGCAGGAAGAGAGTGATGCTTGCTGGCAGCTGCAGGATGCTTGACAGCACGCTTCTCTTCCAGCATCTCCCAAACCATCTTTCTTCCCTCCCCGGTGCATTCCCAGGGCTCCCGGGTGCGCTTCCTGGACACCATGAGCATGCACATGGCCATCTCGGGGCTGACAGGCTTCCAGCGCAGTCTCTGGATGGCTGCCAAGCATGGCAAGAGGAAGGGGCTGCAGCAGGTCAAGCAGCACATCAAGAAGACACGGAGCAAACTGGAGGGACCGGCTGTGAGTAAGGGTTGTGAGCCAGTGGCGGTGAGTGTAGGGGGCTGCATGATCCTGTAATGGGACCAATTGCTTCTGTACTGCCAAAGAGGGAGCTGTTGGAGCAGCTCTGATGGGTAAAGCTGTCCGAGGGTGTTCTGGGTGAGGAGGTCTTGGTTTAAAATGGGGCAGCAGCAGCATCCTTTGCCTGATCTCATGTGGTCCTTGTCCTGCACTGTGTGCACAGATCACATCTTGGGACTGGGTGCATGTCAGCAGCATCAACAACCTGGCAGATGTGCATGCTCTCTATGTTGGCGGGGAGCCGCTGGAGAAGGAGGCGCGGGAGCTCTTTGTGAAGGGGACCATGGCTGACATCAGGAATCACTTTCAGGTGGGGCGACCTTAGAGTCACAGAATGGGTTGGGTTGGGTTGGGAAGGACCTTAAGATCATGCAGTTCTGATGCCATGGGCAGGGGCACCTCCAATTAGACCATGTTGCCCAAGGCTCTGTCCCACCAGACCTTAAACGCTGCCAGGGATGGAGCATTCACAACCTCCCTGGGCAACTGCTTCACCACCCTAACAGGAAAGAACTTCCTCCTTATGTCCAACCTGAATTTCCCCTGTTTAAGTTTAAACTCATTCCCCCCTTGCCCCTGATGAAGAATCCCTCTCCAGTGTCCTTTTAGCCCCTGTCAAACTCTGCAAGGCTGCATGAGGTCTCCATGCAGCCTTCTCTTCTCCAGGCTGAACAGCCCCAGCTTTCTCGGCCTGTCTTCATACAGGGTGTGCTCCATCCCAACATCCCTATGGGCAGTGGGAGCCAGAGATGGGGGAGTGGGGTGGGAGGAGCTGATGGGATCATTCCCATTTTGTTGCCCTTTGTGTGCATGGAGCTGGGACCATCCCACAGCTCTTTACCCTGCGCTGGCACAGGGGTGGCTGCGTTCCCTGCCCTCACCTGCCTGTGCCCGCAGGACCTGATGTCCTACTGTGCCCGTGATGTCCAGGCCACCTATGAGGTGTTCCAGGAACAGCTGCCGCTCTTCATGGAGAGGTGAGAGCCACCCAGCTCTGGCTGGTGGGGGCCAAGAGGCTGCAGGGGGATCCCTCTGGGGTTGGAATATGGCTCCTCTGATCCTTGGAATGATGGCAGGAGAGTGGGGGACCCTGAACCCCTTTTCAGGAGCGATTTCAGGTCCCTGTTGTTGTAGGTGAGGAGGAGTAAAAAGCAGCACAGAGTGGCTGGAGGAGTTGAGCAGATTTAATGAGGCACCTCGGAGTGATGCAGCTTTGGGGTTATTGCACAGGGTGGGTGCTAGGGCAGCAGTTGATGTCCAGGGCAGGCAGGAGATACAGGAATCCTTATGGGTTTAAGAGAAGAGCATCGAGGGTTGTGTGGGGTGAAGGCACATTCATGTCTGTCATAGGGCTAATCCCCTCCAGCAGACATCTAACTCCTTGCTACTTTGGGCTGTAGGTGCCCCCACCCTGTGACATTTGCAGGGATGCTGGAGATGGGGGTGTCCTACCTGCCGGTCAATGGGAACTGGAAGAGGTACCTGGATGATGCTCAGGGCATCTATGAGGAACTGCAGAAAGAGATGAAGAAGTCCTTGATGAACCTGGCCAATGATGCCTGCCAGCTGCTGCATGAGGACAGGTACCCATGGGCTGGGGGTACAGGTCCTGCTGCTCACAGGATGGAGACCATGGGGAGCTATGGGTGGGCTCTGGGGATGGGAGCAGAGCTGCACATTGACAGTGGTGTGTTGGCAGGTACAAGGATGACCCCTGGCTCTGGGATCTCGAGTGGGACACAAAGGAGTTTAAGCAGAAGAAGAATCCGGTGAAGAAGAAGAAGCAGAAGGATCAAGATGGCAACAGCAAAACCTCCCTGGCAGCTATGGGTGCAGAGGGGTCCACGCAGGAGTGCCAGGAGGGTGAGCACAGGGGATGAAGGATGCTCAAGGGGCACCTTCCCATCGGTTCCCAGATGAAGGGACATGGTTTGCTGGTGCTGGTAGTGTGAAGCATCATGTGCCTGCATCCCCATGCTGGGCTATATAGCAGGGTGGCACAGCAGCCTCTTCACCAGCTCTTCCTCCTTGCTCCACCAGACCCTGGTCCCCCTGGTGAGGATGAGGAGCTGAAGGCTGCAAGCCAGGTCTGCCTGGAGCACCTGAAGGAGACGGTCACACTGCAACCCAAGAGGCTGCAGCACCTGCCAGGACACCCGGGGTGAGTTGGGGGCCATGGGTATTCCCAAGGGTTTGTCCTGCGCACTCTGACCCATCCCCGCTGCTCCCCAGCTGGTACCGCAAGCTGTGCCTGCGCCTGGGGGAGCCGGGGTGGGTGCCAGGACCCAGCCTCATCAGCCTGCAGATGAGGGTGACCCCGAAACTGATGCGCCTGGTCTGGGATGGGTTCCCCCTCCATTACTCGGACAAGCATGGATGGGGCTACCTGGTGCCAGGGCGGCAGGACAACCTGCCAGCAGCCCCCTTGGAAGCGGAGGGTTCTTCCTGCCCGCACAGGTAAGGGGGATGTAGCGGGGTGCCAAGGTGGGGCTGCCCCATGGAGGGGTTTGGGAGCTCCCTGAGTGCTACCCTGGAGCTCTGGGACCTCTGTGTGTGCAAACTGCCCTCTTCCGTGCCAGGGTGATTGAGAGCCTGTACAGGCAGCACTGCCTGGAGAAGGGCAAGGAGCAGCCCCAGGGGCTGCAGGCTGCTATGGAGGATGAGCTGCTGGTGATGGACGACAGCAAGATATGGCAGAAGGTGAAGGAAGGGATGGATGGAATGGGAGCGAGATGTGGGGCTGCCCTTCTTGCTCTGTGTGTGTGTGAAAACTAGCCCCATGTGTGGCTCCAGGGGCTGGAAGTAGATTTCCTTTAGTACATGTTAGATCACCAGAGAGCTGGCATTTGACTTGGCTTCCCCATGGTCTTGTCTGCTGCAGGCAGAGGAGCTGAGCCAGCTGGAGGTGGACATGGAGGAGAAAACAGGTAGAGAAGACCAGACCCTGGGTCAGGTAAAGGGGGTTTTCTGTGGGATGCGGTGATGGATTGGTCCTTCTTTCCTCTGTTTCCCTCTCCTGCCATGCCTGGGAGTGTTCCCAGCATCACCCCACATCACTGGTTGCAGGAGGAGGTGCCTGAGCTGTGTGAGCTGGTGCAGCCAAGGAGCCAGCCCTCGTACCACCATGGCAATGGTCCCTACAACGATGTCAACATCCCTGGGTGCTGGTTCTTCAAGCTGCCTCACAAGGCAAGTTGGGTGCTCCTGGGGCTATTCCTGGCCACCCTGCACCCCACCTCCCCTGGTCCTGCTGCACAGCTGTGTCCCCTTGCCTGTCACAGCAGCTCTCCTGGGACCCCTGTGGTCTCGTGTCCCATGGGATTTGGGTGGTGGAAGTGCATCTCTATAGGTAGGGCGGGAGGATGCACAGACCTTTGTTGGTAAGGATTGGTGGCATCCTGAGCCCTGGCTCCTCTTTTGCTGCTAAAGGATGGGAATGAGAACAACGTGGGCAGCCCTTTTGCCAAGGACTTCCTGCTGCAGATGGAGGACGGCACCCTGCGGGCTGCTGTGGGCCGCGTGCACGGGACCAGGGCCCTGGAGATCAACAGAATGATCTCGTTCTGGAGGAATGCTCACAAACGGATCAGGTGAGAGCTGCCTCCATCCGGATCACAGCATCCCTGTGGATGGAGGCTGTGTTATGGCCAGGGGAGGTGGTGTGGGGCTCAGCATCTCACCTGCCGAATGTCCCCCCAAGTTCTCAGATGGTGGTGTGGCTGAAGAAGGGGGAACTGCCTCGCATGGTGACCAGGTATGGGGAGGAACAGCCCTGGCTGGGACCATGGTCTCCTCTGCCCTGCCCTGGGAGGGCTGTTGCAGGGTGATGCTCACCCCTGCCTCTGTGCTAGGCATCCTGACTATAACGAAGAGGATGATTACGGAGCCATCCTGCCGCAGGTGGTGACTGCAGGGACCATCACCCGCCGGGCAGTGGAGCCCACGTGGCTGACGGCCAGCAACGCTCGGGTACAGCTCGGGTCCTTGCGTGGTGATGAGGGGATCTGTGTGTGGGAATGGTGGGAAATGAGTTGGGCTGGATGCTGGGGCTTGAGGTGCTGGGGCCCTTCTCTTGCTGATGTGCTTTGGCTTTGGGAGCGGGGAAGGAATCAGCAGAGGCTTCAGAGCTTCACTGCTTGGTAAAAGGAGAAGAAAACACCAGAGCACTGGTTTCTGTGTTCCTCTGACCTCCTCTTGTTCCACAAGCCCAGGGCAGTAACCAAGTGGGTGATGCCCCTCATACGTGTGTTAAACCCGGCTTTGACTTTGGGAGCACAATTCAGGCGCACGGGGATGCTGATCAGGCAGAAGGAGCTCTGCTGTGTGCTGCCAGGAGGACAGGGCCATGCAGGGGTTGTGCTGAGCTGGGTGCCGTGTCCCACAGGCTGACCGGGTGGGCAGCGAGCTCAAAGCCATGGTCCAGGTGCCCCCCGGCTACTCCCTGGTGGGCGCAGACGTGGATTCACAGGAGCTGTGGATCGCGGCTGTGCTGGGCGAGGCGCACTTTGCGGGCATGCACGGTGAGTCCGGGCTGGTGGTGGCTGTGGGGTGACCCTTAGGCCTGGCGCTGTTTGGTGTCCAACCCCTGCTCCACTTCCCCCCAGGCTGCACAGCCTTCGGGTGGATGACTCTGCAGGGGAAGAAGAGCAATGGCACGGACCTGCACAGCAAAACCGCCGCCACGGTGGGCATCAGCCGGGAGCACGCCAAGGTCTTCAACTACGGGCGCATCTATGGGGCCGGGCAGCCCTTTGCCGAGCGGCTGCTGATGCAGTTCAACCATCGGCTCACGCAGCAGCAGGCGCGGGAGAAGGCTCAGCAGATGTATGCGGTCACCAAGGGTGTCCGGAGGTGGGTGCTGCCCCCGGGGGTGAGCAGGGATGGGGATGGCGGTGGTGTTCCCATAGGATACCATAGGATGCTCATCCCTTCCAGGTTTCACCTCTCTGAGGATGGGGAGTGGCTGGTGAATAAGCTGGAGCTGGCTGTGGACAGGGCAGAGGATGGATCGGTGTCGGCACAAGATGTGCATCGCATCCAGAAAGAAGCCACAAAGGGGTGAGATGCTTGGGTCGTGCATGGCTCCGGTGTGAGGCAGAGGGAGCTGCAGTCCCACGGGCAGAGGAGGGAAATGGGGCTGGATGGTCCTGATCCTCTCTTCCTGGTCCCCCTGGTTTGATCTGGGGCTCTCAGTCTTTCCAGTGAGCAGCAGGAGGCTGCAGGGGCTCATCCAGCTGCTCCAGACTGGGGGCAGTGTTTGAGGTTGTCAAACAGGGCCTGCAGCCTCTTGCCGTGCTCCCAGCACCGTTCCCCTCTGCCCTGACAGGTCCCGGAGGAAAAAGAAGTGGAACGTGGTGGAGCAGCGAGTGTGGGCTGGAGGCACGGAGTCGGAGATGTTCAACAAGCTGGAGAGCATCGCCTTATCCCCTTCCCCACAGACCCCGGTGCTGGGCTGTCACATCAGCAGGGCCTTGGAGCCTGCCGTGGCCAAGGGGGAGGTAAGGATGCAGCTCTGTGCTGCTGAGTGATCCTATGTTCAGCCCTTCTTGGATGCTGCAGACCCAGGCGGCTCTCAGAGCCATGCAGAAAACCCATTGCCCCTTTTGTCTGCATGCCAGCCAACAACCCTGAGTTTAACAGACACAGGAGATCTCCTTTATCTGGACCCCAGTGCTGTCTTAGCATCCATCTGTGTTTCCTGTCACCAGTTTCTGACCAGCAGAGTGAACTGGGTGGTGCAGAGCTCTGCTGTTGACTACCTGCACCTCATGCTGGTCGCCATGAAGTGGCTCTTTGAGGAGTTCGACATCAACGGGCGCTTCTGCATCAGCATCCATGATGAGGTGCGCTACCTGGTGCAGCAGCAGGATCGGTACCGGGCAGCCCTGGCCCTGCAGATCACCAACCTCCTCACGAGGTGAGATGTGACCCTGGGGATGGGCACTGGGGTGGCAGCAGAGGCTGTGCCTGCAGCAGGCTGGTGCAGAGGAGCTTGCTTCTGCTTAAGGGATGTTGGCATCACTGCAGGTTGCAATTCCTTCATGTGTGATGTGAGTGGCTATCGATGGAGCTTGGCTTCCTTTTCCAGGCATAATGTGCTGGCAGGAAGGGGATAGCGTCAGCTTTTGGCTCCTGCAGGGATGGGGTCTATCATTCTGCTCTGCTGGGATGCGAGCACATCACCTTCTACTCCTGTCAGGTCTGTGGCCATTGCATGGCAGTAGCCCTTGGCCTTGGCTGAACTCCCATCCCTGGCCTGCAAGCAATGGCTTCTCTGCTGTGAGCACTAGCACTGATGCCTCTTCTACAGCATGGAATGTTCCTGCTGCTTCCCTGCCCCATGCAAAGATAAGCTCTTGACCTAAAATGGCTCTCTTCAGTCACCTCTGGCACAGCCAAGTCCCCTTCCTGGTGCCGTGGGGGGTGTTTGGTTATATGGGAGCTGGCCAAAGCCCGGCTGTTTTCTCTTGCATGAGGCAGGGATAGAGCAAAAAGGCTTCCTGTGCCAGTGCAGCGGGCACAGCGGGGCAGACACCCCCAGGCTCCTGCCTTTGTGCTGGCTCCTGTGAGCACAGGGCTTCCTGCTGGGAAAACCCAGCCTGTGCTCTGCCTGGAGGATTAGCCAGCAGCAAAGGGCTGGGCTCTTCCTGCTGTATGAGTAGGCTCAAAGTGCAGTGACTCTGTTCCTCCCACATCCACTTTAGCCCTACTTGACCCTCCTGCTACCTGGTGCTTAAAAGCACTGTGTTTTGCAGCTCCTGAGTGACGTGGGTGCACAGTAACCTGCCCAGTGAAGCTGTGGCTGCTCACACTTCAGTGTGACAAGGCTTGGGGTGATGTGCTGGGTCTCTTGTTCTTGCAGGTGCATGTTTGCCTATAAACTGGGCCTCCAGGACCTGCCGCAGTCAGTGGCTTTCTTCAGCTCCGTGGATATTGACCAGTGCTTAAGGAAAGAGGTGACCATGAGCTGCACGACACCATCAAATCCAACCGGGATGGAGAAGAAGTACGGCATTCCACAAGGTGAGCGGTGTTTGTGTGAGCCAACCGCTCTGTAACCCCCTCTGCACAACCCTCCTCAGCTCAGAGCACTTGGCATAAGCAGTCATTCTGTCACTGGACACATCAGACACTCCACCTTAGGTAAACTTTATTAGGAGCCTTACAGGCAAAGGGTGCTTTTGGTAACAGGATTCATGTCATGTGGCAAAAAAAAGGCACTTCTGTTCTCACCGAGAACAAGGCAAATTAAACAAGTGCATCACATAAGGAGCAATACAAACCTAACAGCAAAACCCGCTTTGCCTGAGGACACTGTTGCCTCTGCTTCCTGGAGAAATGACAGCAGCAATTTCCACTCCAAGGCAGGACTGTTCGTGGTTCCAGCTTCGTACTGATGCTGGTTCCTGCTTTCACACCACCACCCAAAACAAGTTGGAATAAACTGGGAGCTTTGTGTGCTACATGCACTGAACTAAAGCACATCTTGACGGTCACTGTCATGTTACACAGGCACTGAGGGTACTGCAGCATGCAGGGAACTGATTGTCCCGTTGTCTTCCAGGAGAAGCTCTGGATATCTATCAGCTAATTGAAATAACCAAAGGTTCACTGGAGAAGAAGTGATGACGCCAGAAAGCCACAGTAACAAATGCCCAGCCTCCTGCAAGAGCCCAGCTGGCCATCAGGAGATCTTTGGCAGGGACTGATCCTGGTCACCCCGTTTCTTTTTTGCTGTAAGAAGGGATGCTCTTGGGGAGGATGATGTTGATAGCAGCACATTGGAAGAGCAGAGGCGCTTCTAAGAGTAGCAGCCAGCTATAAAACCTGAGACGGGCCAGTCATGAAGGAAGAAGTGGGAAGTATTTGGCAACAGAAACAATAACCCATCCTCTCAATACAAGCAGTTCTCCAGACCAGGCGCTGTGGATGGAGGCAGCAGCAGCAACCCCAGGCTTCATTTTCTTCGCTGTCTCTTTTTTTTTGGTTCCTGGTTCTCATCTGTCTGCTCTGCTGTGTTGCTCTGGAGAGGGAAGGGAGAAAGAAGTACAGACTGTGATTGTTAGTGTGTGATAGGGTAGGGAAAGTTTACCTAAAGCAAGAAACTGGATGTGCAGAATGGGATTTAGCTCTTTTTCCTCCTAACAACAGGGCCTGAATATGGGACTCCTCTCACTGAGGCTTTCCCTGTGGACTTTACTCACTTAATGCTGGAACTTAGACCAGCTATCAATGGCACAGGACAGGGACTGCTTATGCTGGGTTTTGGTTTGTTGAAACACTCAGGAAAGTATGGACAAAACCACCAATAAAAACCTGGACAATCAGTTAAGTGAATTGCTTATTTGCTTTTGTCCAGCACAGATTGTGTTACCTTCACCAGCACTATCTAGTAGAGATGGGTCTGAGGATTATGATGCTTTGCAGTGTTTGTCCTGCCAGCTGCTTATCTACATAAGTCAACTTGGATGCAAAACCACTTTGCATCACGCACAAACATTTGATCCTGGGCAGGCAGGAGGTCCTCAGAGGTAACACTGACACCTCTCTGCTTGCTGAGGACAGTCTCACTTCCCTAAACCCAGAGATACAGACAACTGGTGCATGGAAATAAAGGTCACTCAAGGCAGGGGGCTGGAGTGTTGGGGGATCATAGCCAGATTGTTCACTCCTTTGTCTTCCCTGGATTAGCTCTTACTGATACTAAGCTGATACAGAGTTCCTGATTTCATATGTACCTACAGACAGTTGGCCTCAGAAGAGGGTTAAAGCTGTTGGTAAAAGCAGCTAAATGAGTTCTGACCTGCTCATTGTTGGGCTCATTTTCAACATCCTCTGTGCTGTGCTCCTGCAGTGTGCTGTTTAGCATGGATGCATTGATGCGGAAGTCCCTGGAGGTGCTTAGCTTCATATATTGCATCAGGTTCACCTGCAGGAACCAAGGTGAAACCAGGGGGAGAGGACATTATGCCAGCAGCATCTTTGATTAGTTTTCAGCCCTGCCTAGTCCTTTGCACAGCACTGGGACTGAGTCCATCACAGCAATAACACAGGATTGAAGCAAAAGGTAGGTGAAAACCCACCTGCCTCCATGTGATCCAGTGGCCCATTTGTTTTCCTAAAAGCCAAGTGATTACCTGTTACTCTTATGTAGTACCTCATTGTGGTACATTTCTCTCCTGCTTATAGACAGGCTGGGGAAAAGGGGGTGAGGAAAGCTTTGGAAGTTTCTGCTCGACCACAAACCATCTGAGGTCAGGTCACAGGCACTATTGCCATTGACTCCTGCTGGTACCAGTGTGGTAGCAATTCAGTGGGCCAGGAGCTTGGGCAAGGGCTGCAAGTGTGAAATCCTTGAGCATTAGTAGAGACTTTAAAAGGCGTCTCAGCCATAACCTCTATCCTGCCACTGGTCCCACTGAGTTCTGGTCACAGAAGAGCTCTGCTTTACCTTACCTTTGATTTCTTGGAGAGATGGATAAGGAACTTCTCATATTGCTCTATTGCGAAAATCAGGTTTGGAATGGGCTTGGTCTCCCGAAGCACCTTCGCCTGAAATGCAGAGCAGAGTGGGATAGATCAGATTTAGAACCATGAACATGACAAGGTTGACCTTTGTTTCATGTGTGTGAGCTTTTAGGCTGTATTTAGTGAAGGTGGCTTTGTTGTTGTTATTGTGTGGTTGGTTTTCATAAAGTTTGCTCGGGTTCTCTTAGACTTCTCTCTGAAGTTGAGGCAGATTCAATTTGATTTTCATTAAAAGGCCCAAATGACAATTTGTCATTGGTGATCTATAAGAAGCCACTTCAGGTAACACAGTCTTTGGGTATAATGCCAAGTTCAGCTGCAGCCCATGTGCTAATGGAGAATAAGTCTATCTTACCATGACTGTGGAGACTGCAGCAGATTCAGCCTCTTTCTTCTTCTTTTTCTTCTCTTCTGCAAAGCTTAAACTCTCACTGTGGATGTTCTGAGGGAAGATGCCAAAAGATGTGGCATTGGAAGGTAAGCAGGGAAGAAAGACCAGCTAAGTAAGGCCACAGGGGTCTTTGCTCTGACTAGCTAACAGCATTTCCAGCTCGATGAGAGAAAGGTGGTAATATAAGAAAGATGGAATCGGAAATCTCAAAATGGAATCTCAAAAAAAAGAAGGAAAGCAAAGCTAATTTTGTGACCTATACATTCAAAAATGTGAGAAGACACAGCTTCCCCAACATGCCTGTTGTACAGTTCCTGTGGTCCTCACTCGCATACCAAATTCCTCTTCAAGCAGCTAAATCCAGTCTTCAGCACTGCAGTCTTTGGCACCCACATCACTTTACACTGTGATGACTGCAGTGTTCTTGACCTTTATTTGCCATTGTGGTTAAAAGCAGTATTAATCTCATCAAAAAAACTCCCACCAAACTAAACCTCAGCTCTTCAAACACTCTTCCTTCCCTGCTCAAGCAGAAATCAGCACGCTCAGTCCCAATGGTGCTGAAATGCCTTATACTATTATTTGACACAGTAAAGCTTGAACTATAAGAAACTCAAGTCATGTCAAGAAGATTAGTAATTCCCAAAGGTGCCCATGCAGTGCAGCTGATACACCACTCAGCATCAGACTGACAGACTGATTTTGTTTGTTAATTTAGGCCTTACCTGTACATAAGTAATGAATGAGTAACATTGTGGTGTCAAATGGGAACCTGAGAGCTTCACCTGCAAAGAAGGAAGCAGAGAGGTCATCGGTGTTACTCCTTTCTCGAGGCAATGAGCAATTTCCTCCAGCAATTGGCTCACACTCACCAGCTTTTCCAGCCTTCCTGGAATCGTATTTGAGGTGTTGCGGCAAACTTGGATATACTGCAAGAAAAACATGACAGTTTCTTCTAGCGATGCTGTTCCCATTCTGCAGCCTGTATTTCCAGGCAGGGCTCAAAGCAGCTCACTCAATGGCACAGTTGGGAGGGCAGGATTTGCAAGAACTATCCTCCCCAGTGGCTGCTATAACCTATTGGCACTCACCACCTTGTCTCAAACTAGTTCCATTGGCCTGTTCTTGTGGCTCAGTTCCCCCATGTCCAATGCTTCGAGCCTTAGATGGGAATGAGGCAGGCGCAAGGATTGCTGAGCACTGCAAGAACACTACTAGTGCCCTCAGTGTGGCACACAGCTGTGTGCAGAGGAACCTACAAGATACACTGGGAGGAACCACTCCAAGCCATGCAAGGCCAAATTCAGCTGGAGAGAAGCTCTCCTTTATGTCCATCAACACAATTATTGCTGCTCATGAAATTGAGGGCATGAAAGCCAATGGAATAGGGATTCAACTCCTGGAAGAGATCAACAGCTCAGTCCTGAGCACAGCTACTACCAGGGGTCACTCTGAGCTTGCTGCAACAGAAAGGGAAGGTTTTAGATCCCAGCCAGCCCACTGTCAGCACAGCAGCACTCACATGTTTGATGAGGGAGGTGAGAATTGCATATGTCTTGCTGAGGCTTCTCAGCAGCGTGTCCACACAGCTCCCTGCAGGCAGTGCTGTCTGTACCAGCTCGTGATAAACTGTCAGCAGAGTTCCCAGCTGCAGAATTACACCTTTCTCCAGAGCCTGGGTTTGGTTTGATGCTTGAGAAGACTCTTCTAGAAGAGATGAATACCTTGTGAATGTGTGTCTAGTGAATCCAGTTATGCAGATGGGAGGCACAAAAGACCACCTTTGTGTCTGGTGCACAAAGTGCCAGTGTGGAACATGAAAAGTAATCACTTGAAGGACTTTGTGACAACACTGTCTTACATTGTTCATGTGGAACCAGCTCAAGGGAGTTTAACCTGCCCTCAGATGATGCTACCTTAGAATCTCCACATCTTTTTGCCCTCTATCTTCATCTGGTTTTAACAGAGATGTAACATTAAGAAGAGAAACACCTGTATTACCTGACATGTCTGATCCCAGACTGGTGAGTTTCTTGATAAGCCAATCCACCTCTTCAAGGACTTTATCTGCCTGACCCAGAACCAGCAGCTAAACACAGGAACATCAATAACAAAACAGTTTTTAGAGGAGTTTGGCACAACAGGCATCTACAAACCACTTGTAGCAGAGCAGCCTTGGACACTATGGGTTGTTCCATACACATTGTTTTCACTCACACAGACAGTAGGGGCTGCAGTCTTGGCATTCACTATGGCAAAGTGGGACCGACTCTCCAGTTCTATGTCCTGGTTAGAGCAGAGAAAAATTCTGGTGAGTAAAGCTTTAGTTGCTGTCACACAGTTTGCACCAGAGATGCACTCAATTCTGCCCTGACAGCACTGACTGATGAGGAGTTAGACTGCTTCTACATCATACCTGATCTATGTCTCCCAGGTAAGCATGGATGTCTTGTGCAAGCTCACGCAGCAGACCGACAGGACTCTTGTACTGAACATGGAGGCTGAAGAGCAGAGACAGCAAACCCTTGCAGCAAGAGATATCCTCTGTGGGGAAGGGAACACAGCCCATTACCAGGTGCAGAGCTCCCCTAGCTATTTAGGAACATCAGACATCCTGTGAGGGAATGCCTCAGATTCAGTGTGAATTTAACAGCCTGCATTCCCAGAAACAACACTCAGGAGGTGAAAATCCCATCAAAACACCATAGTTACAAAAGCACAGTTTACAACATTGGGCATCCCATATAACACTGCAAGGGGAATTATGGCACACTGGAACCCTCAGCTCATAGAAAAATGATGACCAGAAGCACAATACAAACTCTGGCAAGAGTATTATCTTTCCAGAGTATAGATCTGTTGATTTGAGCAACAGAAGTGCTAAAAAACAAGAGAGAAAACTCAAGAAAGTGGCTTCTTTCTTCAGTGACACTATTTGCAGAGATTATAGAGTTTCTTCCCCAATACTTGTGCTAATAACCAGTGTCATGACAATCTGTTACAGAATGAGACCTGAATGAGTCTGTAACAAAGAGGTAAAAACAGGAAAAAGAGCAGAGCATCTAAGGGTCTAATATCTGACACATCACATCTAAAAGTGCTCCCCCCAAGCTTACTTACCAAGAGCGTTTTCTTTGCAAACTTTGACTGTCCAAGTCAGGAACTGAAGGAACTGCAGAAGGGGAGAACACAGATCATGGCTTTGAAACAGAACTCAAAGCACAAAACTAATCCTACTACTACTGATACTAAAGCAAAACAATGAATCACAGCAAACAAAGATGAGAAGAGACTCCTGGCAGAAAGGCACCCAGCCATCCCCTGTGAAGTTCCACAAGGGACACTTAACCTGCTAACAAGTGAAAAGCTGAGATCCAGGACAGGGGAATGTCTATACGTTCCCTTGGACAGAGTAACAGCTCCATTTAATTTAAGGTAAATGATGACTCCAGACTTCTGGCACACTTTTAGTGCAGTTCCTATCTTGTAAAATTTGGGCACATTTAGAAAATGCCTCCTTGCATGGAAGGCATGAGGCACCCAGCCAATTTGGACTCATCACAAGTCTGCTGGCCTTGTTTGCCTCTATTCCCACACGGAAGCTGTGCCAAAGCCAGGCTCCGTTAGCAGTCCCTACTCAAGCAAACAAGTCATTCAGACTCCAGGAGTCCAAGAACAGAATCAGAATGCGCAGGAGAGGGATGGGAAAACAGAGTGTTCTTAATTGTGCAGGTGTGTGACAGGAGAATCATAGGATCCCAGACTGGTTTGGGTTGAAGCGACCTTAAAGTTCATCCAGCTCCAACCCCTTGCCATGGGCAGGGACACCTTCCACTAGAGCAGGGTGCTCCAAGCCCGTGTCCAACCTGGCCTTGAGCACTGCCAGGGATGGGGCAGCCACAGCTTCTCTGGGCACTCTGTGCCATGGCCTCAGCACCCTCATAGTAAAGGATTTCTTCCTAATGTCTCAAATGTTTGGCAATGTAACAAAACTATCCCTTTGCCATGGTGTGATCTGCAGGAGAAGGCAGAACATGCATACATGTCAGAGCCCTCAGATGTCAGACCAATCTGATCATCTTCTCATACCCATGGCCACAACATCCATCCCTGCCACCCCAGGAAGGCTGTCAAGTACCTGCTGAGAGGTTGGATCCAGGAGTTTGGACAAAGTGGAGAGAACTGTGATGAGTGACTGCGTTTCCTTGGAGTTGAAGTCATCTTCAGAACTGCTGAACTGGTTCACAAGGGACCTCTGATCATGGGAAGGAAAGGCAGAGGCCCTGAGCCTGCATGCTTGTTGCAGGGCCATTTTAAGTAGCAAATAACCAGAAGCTGCAGCAGATAAAAGAATCAGCAACAAGGAGAATGACAAAGAATGAATGTAAAAAGAGGACTCTTCTAAAGAGCAAGTACTGGATTTCATGAGTTCTTACACAGAGGCCCACATATGACTCAGTGTTACCTGTACAATACACAGCTGAGTTTACACTGCACTGAAGGATCCTTTAAATACATGTGCACTTCAGTCCAGCTCTGCATAGCACCCTGAAGAAACCTTCCTTAGGGATGGGAAACTTCTGAACTGAGAGCGAATCAGTGTTACATTTCCTATCGTACACTCGAGCCTGTGGTCAAGCAGCAGAGAGCAAGCAGTGTTTTCTGCCAGAATCACCAGTGCTTTGGAACACTCACAGTACAGAGTGGTACTCACCTGAAACTGTCGGATCTGGAAGGCAGCTTTCTCTGTGACATTAATATCCGTTTCTTCTGCGTCACCATCAGTAATATCTGGCAGAGACAGAGAGGTGCAGAAAAAAGCTAAATGCCAAGAGCAGAATACAGGATTTATTTCCAAAAGTGGCAAAGACTGCAAGTGCTCACAGCTAGGGGAGGAATACAGACTGCAGAACCGTGCTGAGCACAGAAATGTGTTAAAGGCAGGCTTCAAATAGACCAGTGCTATATCAGAACCCAGCTATCCTCTGCCGACTTAGAGCTCTCTAAAAGCAGGTAAAGGGATGTCTGGAACTTGCCTCTGGTGTGAAAATCAATGCTACTATACCCACCTTGTTACTGAGAGACAAGGAGCAGACCCTTCTCTCTCTAGTTATGGATAAAGGGTCCCCACCTACCTACACATGGGCTGGAACACAAAGGCCAGAAACCAGAACAGAGTTGTACCATGTGCCTACCCAGGGCTTGTAGAAACTGGGGGATCCTGGCCGAGTAGAGCTGCTGCACTGTGTTGAAGATCCGCAGCAAACCTTCCAAGCACAGAAGTGAAATGCTTTTGCCCTTCTTCTTCCCTGACTCTTCAACAACAGTGGGAATTGAAGTGTACCTCCAAAGCAGAACCCTACAGGATGGGAGATGAGTTAGCATCACATGCTCCAGTAAAGCTGGCTGCACAGTGCACAAGCTAGAACAGGGCTAATCACAGATTCTGTGGATTGTATTTTGGCTATGACTAAATTGGAATGTCTTTTTCCTATAGGGAAGTGGAGGGAGAAGAAATCAATTTTTAAGAAGATTTTGTTTCAATGTCAGCAAAACAGCTACAGCTTCCTTCCTGCACAGCTAAATAATTTAATTCTTTCCTGTTCCCCAGGGACCTTCCAATCCCATTTCAAATCCATCTTTATACACTCATTTCTTCCACCTGGCTTTTCCTTCTGTCTCCGACTACCCCCACACTGACCACCGGTGTCAAATCTGTCAGTGACAAAAACCTTTTCTCTTGGCAGTTTGAGTCTTGTGAAATGTCAGATATCACTATAGGGTTCTATAGTAATAAAACCAGAAAGGTAAAGGCAGGCAAAGCAAAGTGAAAAGCTTTGAAGAAAGCAAAACAGTTTGGCCCAAAGGAGACTTTTCTATTTGTAGGCAAACATCTTTTTTTCTGCTCCCCTAAGCCCACTTCTTCTCTTTTTTGTTCCCTCTCCTTTCTTCTCATCAGTTCTGTCTCCTGCACAGATGATCTTATTCTATTTCAACGTCCAATCACACAAAACATGTAGCTCACATGTAGTCCTAATGACCGCAACAAAAATAGCCTCTATTATTTGGGGCAAGACACAAAACGGGCATTATTCATGGCAGGGGTAATTTGCATTTTGTGCTCTCTGCTGACTGGGATCTGAAAAGACCCCATGCAGATATGACCTAGATCCCAAAAGACATTTACATGGTTAACATTCTTGGCTTTTCAAAGGATTGGATGCAGGATTGTCTTCAAGCATCTTGAAAATGTCCTAAACAAACATTTTCTAAAGCTTGTGTCTCTCTTACGTCTGTTTTATACTTTAGCTAGAAGTGAATTTTAACTTTATTGCATCCCAGAGGCCTCAAGAATGCAGCCTGTAACATTCCTACCTCCTCTGTGACAGTGAGCGATGAACCAAAAGTCACAAAGAGGCTGAAAATGAGAGTTTGATGGTGTTTGGTTCTTCCAGGCCAAGTACCATTATTACAGCTGTATCACTCACTCTGGCACAGCAACTGTACTGCCTCCACTTGATTTCTCAGGAGCAAAGAAAGGCAATGATCTCAACCGAGTAATAATAACTGTTTGAAACAGTTACAGACTGCATTCTTCTTTCAAAACCCTACTTGAGAATCAGAAATCCTCAAAATGCATTGCTGCTTTTCAGTGCTGCTGTCTCCACATGCCACAGCAACTCACTGCGTGACTTTGCACAGGTTCTGAAACATCTTGTCAGGATTCTGTCCGTCTGGTCCATCCGTTTGTCCCATCTCCTCTAGCTGCTGCACCTTCTGCAGAGCTACACTGACAGCATAGTGCAGGAACTCCGTACTGGAGCGCAGGACTGCCAGGCTCTCCTCATGGCTTTGGGCATTGTCCCTGAAGAATCAAGAGCACTGTCAGAGAACTGAGCATGCACTCAAAAAACCACAGATTCAAAACCTAAATATGTATTAACAAATAAAATCATAGTTGGATTCAGGGTGGAAAAGACCCTTTGTTTTGGTAGCTTTTAGTGAACACTCGGAGGATAGAGTTCCACCAGCCTTTCCAAATATACAGACATGGTTCCAATTGATGCCTGGCTCTGTTCCATACAGCTCAAACCGGAGCTTGTTGTCTGGGGAACACCCCAGGGCTGGAAGAGCAGAGACTCTCTGAGGTCTTGCAAGTCTCAAGCAAGGCCCAAGCAAGCTGGTTTGTCATGACCAGCTCTGGTTCCTGCCTGGAGTACGATGCCCTCCAGACAAGTGCTGTTACCATGCACGCTTTGTACAGAAATTACAGTGCCTGTACCCTGTATGCAGTGCACAAGGCAGCCAGCATGCAGACAACACAAAAGCAGTGTGTGAATAGGCCTTAAAGCTACTCCAGATGTGACAGATTCTCACCTGAACAGAGCTGTGAGCAGAGTAGATACAAAACCCATGGACAGGAAGCTCCGTGGAGTTTTGTTGCCCAAGTTAGATTTGTTCTTTCCAGATTTCTCCTTCAGGATTTCAGAGAGCTTGTTGTAACACGTAAACAGGCCTAGGACATCCTCAAACTTGTTCTTGCTGCAAAACCATAGTAGAAAGCATTAATGGAGAAAACACAGTCTTATAGTTTCCCATTTGAAGCTTCAGTTACCAAATTACACAATGGCACTTTCTAAATGATAAAAGCACAACATGTGACATCTCCCCACCTTCCTAACAGAGTATACCTCATCCATTCTTCCTTAACCTGCTCTTCTACAAAATGTCACATCCTATCTCCCACAACACAAGCCACTCCTCAATGTTCTGTGAATATCTGAGCCACTCATACTCAGAAAACACCCTTCTAAATCTGTGCTGGCAATATTACCCTGTGCTTGCATGAGGCCGTACTCCGAAGAGCAGGCACAGCTAGTGCTGGAGGGCAAGATTTGATGTTTTACCTGAAATTCCCTATGTTGAAATTGTACTCAATCAGGACCTCACAAATTCCCATCACCTGAATGGCATAAATGTTATTCTTTACACCGACACCAGAAGACAGAGAAAAATCTGCCGATTTATCCTAAGAGGTAAAGGAAACAAGTGAAAAATCTTCTCAAAACCTGACAAGAACTCAGTGTCTTCTTCCACTGAGTCAAGCTGAGAATCTGATTTACCAGTTCAAAGTCTTCCAACTCGCTCTTGATCATTCGTCGTGTGACAGATTCTAACATCTCTTCAAAGTTTTGCTCAAATCCCACATCCTCCTCCTCCTCATCATCTTCAGCTCTTTGGCAGAGAGGCACGGTGCTCTTATACCAGGCAAGACAGTGTTGGATACAGCAGAGCAGATGGGCCTAAAGAAGCAGCCACAGAGTCACACTCAGCCTTCTAGCTGGAGGTCACTGGCATGAGGGCAATCAGGCCAGACTATCATAGTTGGAGGCAAAAAGATGCCTTCAGGGGTTCATGTGAGTCCCAAGAACATGCCTTATTCTGGAAACATGGGGATGCTTAATCCTACACACAACTACCCTGTCCTACCTTCAATGTCTGCCTGAGCTTGGCTGTACAGGATGCAAAGACTCAAATCCCACTGCTCCCTCAACCCATCCACCTCATCTGATGGAAAGGGAGCTCCAAAAGGGCTCTCACTCTAGCTGAGGCGTGTGCTCTTTTTCTGTGTGTGCTACTGCAGCACAGCACAGAAGCTTCCTTAGGGAAAACACTGCCTAATTTGAATTTGTTCCCTTGGAAATCCAAGGAATTGTTGAGGTCTCATCTCCAACAGTTTCAAAGGAGCAAAACCAAAGGGCAGATTCTTCCCCCTATTACACATACACACTGCAGGACTATTTTATGTGGAATTAAGTTAAAGGAGAGACAAAAAGCCTAGGGTGAGTTCAAGAGAGTGTAAAAGAGCTACACTATTCCTAGAGCATTTTTCACACAGGTCACCTAAACCACTATGCAAGTGGAGCTTTAATAGATAGCCTGAGGCAGGGGTGAGATGCCCAGCTCTACTGTCATTAAAAGAATTGCTCCAGGCTAGAAAAAGCTAAGAAACACAAGGTATTCAGCTCATGTAGCAGCACAACTAAAACACTACGGAACAGATGAGCTTGCAGCTGTGGCCTGTAGCTCTTACCAGAGGTTCTTGCAGAAAGATTTGATCTCCTTGAGCCATAATACATCCTTCAAGTTTCAATGGAGGCAGGAGGTCTGGCTGGGGCAAATAATATTGCTTTATCTGTCACAGAAAACAAGAAATAAAAATAACCAGTTACTTGGTAACTGAGCCTCTCAGGTTGTTTGGAAACAGAAGATAATCTTCACACTCCATTTCACAGAGCAAAACTTGGCACTATAATAAAGGAACTGTACGTCTACATGAGCCACATCATCCACTAGAGATTAAAAAGTCCGCTTGAGTTGCTCTCAGCTCTGAAACAAGTTTACCTGACCACTTGCTGTTGTGTTGCCTCCACATGCAACAACACTTGCACTTCACCTGCAGTGCTACTCATCCTTTAACCTGCTGCCTGTCACCTGCACTTGCTTGAGTCACCTGCACAATTCTTGGCCCTGTTATGGCATCCAGCTTCCTGGCCTAAGGGTGCAGACAGTTATGGAGGCTAACACTTGGCACTAGAACAAATCCATCAGAGATCATGCTTGCATCTATTCCTGTCTATATCCAAGTACTGATATCCTATATCAATACTTGGACGATATCCCCTTCCTTTGGCACACAACAGGAAGGAGATATCCTCCAAGTACTGATATAGGATCAGAACCAAATAGGGAAAGTTATATATACAATGATGCTATAAAACTCTATACATTTACACCAACTTCCCCTTAAGTGCTCTCTGCAACCCAAAAGCTGCCTTGTCTCTGTTCATGTTCCTTTCTCAAACCCTCTACTGTCATGGGAAAGCTGGAATTAGTCAGCATGAACTCTATGGATGATTAAAGGGAAGAAAATTACTTGTCTCAAAAGAAAGCACAGCCTGTCCAATGGACTGAGGAAATGTGATTGTCTTGTTGCCATGAGCAACACTGTTGGGGGATGAGTTAATCCTCCCAGATCCTACATGGACTTGGGTATTCTCCCGATGGGAGGACAGCAATAATAATTACTCTGTCAGCACACATCCTTGGGGAAATATGGGAGGGTAGCTGCCATGCACTGCTAAGGAACAGGCACAAAGCACTTCTCTGGGCTCATACTTCTAACAGCACTTCAGAACCGAAGGGCTGGAAAGGACGCCAAGAGATCCTTTCTCTACCATCCTGTGAGAGGATATGAACCAGTCTCCAGACATTTCCCCAGTCTGCTCTCTCAACATAGCAGGGATCTGAACACCTCCTTAGAGAAGTGCCACACACTTAAACATGTTTCCAGTCTAAGGGAGAACTATTTTCCCAATATTTAACCTGAATTGTTTGCTATAGTGGTTGCAGTGCAGAATTCTTAGTCTCTACAGCCATAGCACACAGCATTACTTAACCTGGGACAAGAGCGTTTCCATTATAGAGCTGGCCAGCTGGGAGTTCCTGCGAAGGACGTCATAGAAACCCTGGAGGCAGGAAGGAAGGACAAGTTGGCTTTACATGACAAAGAAAATGGACCAGATATAACCCAACGATAAGTTGGTGTCATAAGACACCAGTGACCATTTGGCACTGCAAGGAACCGTGAGGAAGTAACAATGTGCTCAGTGTAAAACCCCATACCTGGCAAAGCAAAGGCACCACAGAAAGAAGGTATGAATCAGAAAGAGTATGAATTTCCTCACAGGGGCCCTCCTACAAGCTGTATCTCCCTAGCAGCGGTGGCATCAAGCCCAGAGTGCCTTTCACTGCTATTTAACACTAGCACTAGATCCAACTTCAAACTGTGAAATCCGCTTCAAAGGCAAAACAAGCCAGTGGGGAAACTGTAGGAGGCAAAAAAAAAATCCTTCAGGCTGAGAGAACTCAGTGGTGGATAAAGCAAACACAAATCTTACAGCAAGTGACGAACACACCCAAAACTTGCAGCTCACCAAAGGTCAGTCCAACCAAGTAAAGAAAGAAACAAAATCTTTTTGACCTGAATAGGTTTTTTTCAGGATGGTACTCCATGGTTACCTCAAGCGCCAAGACACACACCCCAAATGGCTCCTTATATTAGGCCACTTGTCACAAGAAATGTAAAGGACAGACAAGCCTCTGTAGAAGCTTGCAAAAGAGGAGAAAAGACTGATCCCTGCTGCAGTCTTTAAGAAAGTTGCCACATATTCTCCAATCAGGGTTTTCTTTGGAGCTCACCATTAACTCACAGCAACTCTGTGTCTATCCAATGCCTGTTAACAACACTCCTCTTCACTGGGCATCAAACATGCTTCCCATTTCCTAGACCACACTACAGAAAGAGACGTTGATGCATTTTTCCTCTTAAGCAGCGCAGGAGATGAGGAAGATACATCACTGTGTCTGTGGGATTATAGTGATCCAAAATAAAAAGAAGCAGAAGGACCGGAAAAATAAATATAGTCCCTGGCACATGTGTCCCATGAAGAACATAACTGAGATGGTAGGTTGTTTTCCACAATAATGTGATCATTACTTACCTGGGGCTACACTAGAAACAAACTACAGAAGAGACAGTAGCTGTTTAAAAGGAGAGTGAAGGGACCATGTTTACCTCGTATAACATGAGCCGAACATCTGCCTGCTGGCTCAGACACCGCCTCAGGCTGCCCAGGATTTCGAGGCAGAAGGCCTCATTAGCTGCAGAATTATAGCAGGCATGAACATCTGCCTGGACCTGGGAGGGGATATTAGTCACGTTATAGTGGTTACAGTTCTCAAATTATCACAACACACAACCAAGGTGATAAGGGGCCTGGCCCCTAAACAATCACTGAAACAGGCCTTAGTGTGCTGCCAGGCTCTTTATCATCATCATGGAGCAGTGTGAATGCTCCCTAGAACACTGGTGCTGTAAGAGAGAATGAGAAGCAACATCCTTAGGCCAGCTTCTCATTGCATTTCCTAAACCTCTCCTTCCAGGACTAATCCTTACTGAAGTTTTATTTCCATTTTTGGGAAACGCTCTACTCTTGGATTGTTTCAAACAGGGGCTTTTCATCAGGGAGTGTAGTGACAGGACAAAGGGGAATAGGTTCAAACTTAAACAGGGGATGTTCAGGTTAGATATGAGGAAGAAGTTCTTCCATCTGAGAGTAGAGAGGCCCTGGCACAGGGTGCCCAGAGAAGTGGTAAATCCTCTATCCCTGGCAGTGTTCAAGGCCAGGTTGGGCAGAGCCGTGGGCAACATGGTCTAATTGGAGGTGTCCCTGCCCATGGCAGGGGGCTGGAACTGGATGATCTTAAGGTCCTTTCCAACCCCAACTATTCTATGATTCTATGGTATTAGACATGAGACTGTCTCATCTGTCCACCCCAGGGACTGCAGAACAGCACTTACCTGAGTGGCACCAAAGACCTGGCTGCACTGGGAAGAGGCCAGGCTGCCCAGGATCTTGAAGTTTCTTAACAGAAGCAAAAAGCCAGCAACCGCAGCTTTCCGAGCATCAAGCTGCCTGTGAGGCAGGAGAAAAAAAGAGAAGCATAAGGAAAAACTGAAGCAAGAAGCTCAGAGGTAAATACAAGACCAACTCAGCAACGAAAGAGAGTCCACAAATATGGAGTGACTGGGCCCAATGGAATTGTATTCCCCAAGAGGGCAGCATAGTCGCAAGTTGAGAGCTTGGCAGTTTGCTGAGAACTCCTTTGCTCTACCCTCTCACAACATTCAAGTTCCTTTCTGTCTTAGCAGAGAAACAGACCAAAGCATTAAATATCCCCTGAAAACTGGAATGGGAAAGTCTCAGAGCTGGAAAATTGCTCACAAAAAGCTGGTGTTTTGCTTTGCTCATGGAAACTCTGTGTCTTTCCTAAGAGCAAGTCTCTTGCCTTGAATAATAATCTTAAATCACGAATTCTATATTCATAACCAGGCAGCCACTGCCCAACAAAATCCAGTTTATGATCACAGCATTACAAAGGCAGCAGGATGGTTTGGACAAAGCATTACCAAGACAACAAGCCTGCTTCTCTACCACCCTGTAAGGGACCAGAGAGAAAGTCATAGCTCGGCATTCCAGACTCTCCCTGGTATCTGAATGTACTCAGCAGTGTAGACATATGTTGGAATTAGTTTTAGTTTTGCCTACTTATTTGGCCTTCCCAACATCTTTCTGAATTCCCAAAGCCCAGTTAGCTGGGGCTTGGGATTTGTGTCTCAGTTCAGTAAGCTGCAACTGTATTCAGTGCTAGGTTAAAGGGTTAGGAGATGTCACCATCCAGTTATAGGAACAACATAGTAAGAAGAGACTCATCCAAACCAAACAAAACACACTTCCACTCCAAAACCATAGATGAGTTCTGGAAATCTTTTCAATGAATCCCTTCCCAGCTTACCTGGAAAAGATAGCTTTCTGGAGAACAAGTATCAGGGAGTCCCTCACTGACATGCTGACTTTGAGCAGAGGCTGGAAAGGAAAATAGACTTTGGAGAGAAAAGCACTAAGGCATGCCAAGCCCTTGGGGCATATGAGCTCATCTTCCTCAGGCCCATCTGGCCCTGTGTTTCCAATACTGTCATCAGTACAGTAGGAAAACCAAACCAATTTAAGCCAATATAAAATTAAACCCAGAGAGCCGTAGCAGTGAGACACCTCACAGGTTAGTGAGGACACGGTGCAAGGGTTTGGGAAAAGAACAGTTATCCCCAGATTGGACAAAGCAGGTAAAAATTTAATGCCAGGGCAGTATCTCAGCCCAGACAAAGAGAAACACTGACATAAGAGCCTGGAAGGAGAAAAATCAACATGACAGCTCCAGCTGTTCAGTTAAACACTGTATACTTAGTTTTGTACAGTGTGCAGCATTTGGGCATCTTCTCTATGAAAGGTCAGCACAGAGCAGCTTTGGTACCATGCCAGACCACACCATATGCTTTTTGTTAGAGGGCACACGCAAATCCATGCTTGAAGAACAGTTCCATGCTACACCAAACAATCTACAACAGAGCATGAAGATTTATTTTACAAGGAGGTTTAACAGATCATGCATATAATTGTGGCCTAGTGCTGTCACTGGAACTAAACTAGGAAGGATATTCATGGAGAAATGCAAAGGTTTACCTGTATTGCCCGGAGGAGCCCTTGCACTGTGTCAATGGGCAGAAAGGACAAATTGTCAAAGGTCTCTGTGACTTTGGAGGATGAAGACTGAAGCACAAGAGGAGCAGACATAACAATACTGGACAGCAAGTCTGAAAAACGAAAGGACAAACAGGGTAAGAAAATGGGTAAGAAAAGCCTGAACAAAAGATGTCTATAGAGCTAACAATTACAGAATAATCAAAGCTCTTCCATCATACAGAGGTCAGGACAGGATAAACATTGAAAATCTGAACTCTGCTGCAGCCACAGTGTAAAATGCTCACAACCCAGCTGAAGGGCCTCATCCCACCAGAGGGCACTGAGGTATAAGAGAAGAGGCTGCAGCAGTGGCATTTTGGCAGCCCCAGTGACTCCCAAGCACCTGCTCAAGGACGAGGAGGAAGGCAAGGCTAAGGAACATGGAACAAATTGCTGACTGATGGATACCAACTTTCTGTGCATCAGCTGTGCCATGGCAACTGCCTGCAAACACATACTTTACCTGTGGTGAATACACGGTAATCCGATGCAGCTGACACCTTAGTAAGAGGGAAAGGAACAAGTGATTTTCTTGGCTTCAGGTCACTTCAACAGGAACTTCAGAAAGCCAACTGTATGCTGGGCTGCATTCAAAAAAGCATGGCCAGCAGGTCAAGGGCAGGGATTTTTCCCCTCTGCTCTGGTGACACCCCATCTGGAGCACTACATTCAGCTCTGGAGTCCTCAGTACAGGGAAGACACTGGCCTGCCAGAGCAGGTCCAGAGGAAGACCAAGAAATGATGGCCAGAGGATGTAGCACCTCTCCTAAGAAGAAAGGCTGAGAGAGCTGGGGTTGTTCAGCCTGGAGAAGACTCTGAGGAGACCTTATTGCAGCCTTAAAACACTTAAGGGGGCCTTATAAGAAAGATGGGAATAAACTTTTCAGTAGGGCCTTTTGCAATAAGACAAGGGGTGATGGTTTTAAACTGAAAGAATGTAGATCTAGACTAGATATAAGGAAGAGAGTTTTTATAGTGTAAGTTGCGCAGAGAAGTGGGAGATGCCCCACACCTGGAAACACTCAAGGTCAGGTTGGACGGGGCTCTGAGCAACCTGATCTAGTGGAAGATGTCCCTTCTCATTGCAGTGGGATTGGACTTCATGATCTTTAAAAGTCCCTCCCAACCAAAACTATTCTATGAATCTATAACTTGTTTCAAGAAGCTATGTTCTGAGTGTCCACAGGGCAGGACACATTTCTCTCTCTTTTCTGTTACCTATGAAGTGGCTGACAGGAGATCCTGCTTTTGTGAGGACTCTGTTCAGGACCTGCTCAAGAATATCGCTTCTGATGGGCTCATGAACCTGAAATGAGAAAGAACAACAAATAAAAACAATGCCTCACAGCACATGCATCGTGCAGCACAAAGCAAATCCAGATCTCACAGGTAAGTTGGGACTGGTTGCCTGAAGTCCTGTTTCAGCTAAATTCACACAGGTTGATTCAGATTCCATCCCAGGCCAAGCAGAACCAGCATATCAGAGGCACACACTTGAAAAATACTGGGTGACATCAGTGGTGGGATGCAAATTTACCACTTCAGTGGAGATGCTGGTTTCAATCCCACCCCTGAAAGATCTCCTTTGTCCCTCTGAATTTCTCTGCTTTCTTTGCAGTTTCTTGGCAAGTGTAATAGGGGTTACACAAGTATCATGGTAGCTGGAACAGATTAGGATTAGGTCTTCATGAGGATGGTCTCTTCCAGCTGGACATGGGCAAATAGAAGACTAAATCTGGTACTGTTTGTATAACACTCCTGATGGATACAGCACGCAAAGTTCTGACACCATTTACCAATAGAGTTCTCTCCCCCACCAAAAACTCCCTCTCCAAAACACACAGTACCTTAAATGTTTCCAGCAGGATGCTTGCTCCCAGTCTACAAGCCTGCTGAGCTGGCATTTTTGAAAGGCCATAACTGGCATCAGCAGCTTTTCCTCCAAAAGGCTTTTTTGGTTCATATGATTCCATTAGGCTGAAGCCAAGATCCACCAGGCCCTGTGTAACATGGTCCCAGCCAAAGGCACTGAGGAAAGCATTAAGCAGATTAGGAAAGAAACAACTTAGTTACAGAAAAGGTTTAGATTAGAGCAGTTTAAAGTAAAAATTTCTACAGTCATTCCAGGGTCCAAAGCAGCAATGGGAGATGCTTGATCACACCAGGGAATATCCCTCACAAGCTCATGACTGTCTCTAGGCTGAGGGACAAGTGTTCAGCACAACACATCTTGCAGTCCAGACTTCCCTTCCAAAGGTTTCCTCACTGTGGGGAATGATGCGCACTCAGGTCTGATCTGAACGTGACAGATCACGTAGTAGGCTACAGCTGGGATGCATAAATACCCTACTGATCCTGAGATCTTCAAGTCAGAGAAGAAGAGAGAAGAGGAATGCCTCTCATCAAATGGAAGGCCAGCTGCTGACAGATCAGAGCTATCCTCCCACAGGATGTTTAGAGGACTAACTATGTGGGGGAAGAAAACAGTGGACCTATCACTCATTCCTTGATCAGAACACAAACTTCAGCCAGCAGCATGACTCATACCATCAGCTGCTTTACCAGTAAGAAGCAGATAGAGGGTCCTGATCAGTTTAGTCATTTTGTACCACCAGATGCTGGGATTTAAGGGGGGTGAGGGGGGACCAGATTTATACAGCTGCATTTTGTTGCCCTTTTTTTTAGGTCACCAATATAAAACTGGGATAAAAACTTTGGATTTTGACACTGTTCCGTGGCCAGCAGTATTTAGCATCCCAGACCACTCCCCTTCAAAAGCCCACTTAAGTGTTCTGCAGCATGTAGTAACAGCTCACCTGTTTTCCACCACTTCAAGAATGACAGTAGTTACATCATATTGTTGAGGAAACAAATCCTGCAGAAACTTGGAGGCCTGAAGGAACTGCAGGTCCTTGCAGCTTCTTGTGATTGATGTTTTCAAGAAATCAAATATCTGGAACATAAAATCACTGAGTGAGAGGAAATGACCTTTGAAATGAAACCTGTATAGTCTTGGGTACGTTCCAGTAAGAGCACCAGCCAGAGCACAAGTTCCAGTAGAGCCTGCCAAAAGTCTGGACTCACTTCTGTCTCAGGACAAATACACCAAACTCATTAAGTGCCTCAAGGAGGGCAACCTGCTGCCAGATGCTCTTCAGGTGGCCATCACAAAGCCAAAGCATTACAAAAAGAAGACATTGCTTTTCTTCTCATCCTGTAACACCAACCCCCAGGATCACAGCTCTGGAAAATTCTGATATTGCTCTGGGGTCTTTTATAGTCTTCAGTAAACTACACGGTACGAATGACCTAACTGCCTCCCCACAAGTATCATGAAACCATTTTAAGACAAGTTCTAATGGGACTATGACCTAACCATGCTTCCTTTCCTTTCCAAGAAGTGTAGTGTATATCCCCATGAAAGTTCTCTGCGAGCTGATCACCCACATACCTGCTCTTGCTGTCTGTGTTTTACTGCAACCGACAGCAAAAGAGCCACGCTGAAGGGACACAGGGCTCTAGCAGGGTCCTTCTGCTGCTCAGTCTAGAAAATGGCAAGCAACAGTCAGTTATCTTCAACTGCAGCATCCCACAAGCTCAGGGAAGCTGTAAAGCACATGTTTTCAAACATATCACAGCACTTTTACAAGTGAACATGACTGCAAACACAAAAGCTGTTAAATCCTTTGTACAGATAACCAGTTATGTTTAAAACTCCTGCTTCAGCATCTTCAGCAGCAGAGCCTGCTCCATCTGTATCCTACCTTTAGATGTCTGATAAGTTCCTCGCCAAGGTCCTGATCCAGGTTGATAACAGCAACAATATGGAGAATAACAGTGCCTTCCACGTGGCGGAGTTGGTCCAGGGGCACTGTGGCTACCTCAAGGTCCCCTGATCTGTAAATTTCAAAACCAAGCCACCCAAAGCCATGAATCGTTTCTTATGCAGCAAGGAGGATGTACTTGTACAAGGTTTAACAACTTGAATTCAGGGAGCCCTGGCCAGGACCAGGGTGACTACAATATCATAGAATAAACTAGGCTGGAAAAGACCTTCGAGATCATCAAGTCAAGCATCAAGTCCAGCACTGCCAAGGCCACCACTAAACCATGTCTCTAAAAGGTTCATCTAAACGGCTTTTGAATTTCCCTGGGCTGCCTGTTTCAATGCTTGACCACGCTTTCGGTGAATATTTTCCTAACATCCAGTATAAACCTCCCCTGGTGCAGCTTGAGGCCATTTCCTCTTGTCGTATCGCTTGTTACTCAAAAGACCAGCCACCTCCTATACCTTTACCCAGGTAGCAAGAAAAGGGGATGACGGAGAAAGAACTTACTGTGGAACCTTCTGTTCTTCCTTTTGTCTCTTATCCAACTGATTGAAAAAACTGATGATTCCTTCTAAAACAGTCTTCTTACTGCCCTGCAAGTGAGGACATCACATTGAGCCACTACAGGGCTTGTACCTGTCAATTACAAATGTTATGGTATCCTTCTTTTCCCTTCATCAATCCCTGAGGTGGGCAGGGCTCCCATGCAGGTCGTTTCCAAATGAAGCCATACTGGTTTAGTTTGTATATTTCTTTTGACTTGTTATTAAAGAGTTGGAAGTAGCTGAATCTTTCAGATGTTCTCAGGGTTTCTTTAAGTTGCTACTAATTAGAAAGGATCCTTTATGTTATAATCAATTGGGAAGGCTTTATGTTATAATCAATTGGGAAGGCTTTCAAACTCCTAGCCTTCAATCTATATATATATATATGTATATTTGGCCAGTGGACCTGAAACCAGGTGGAAACCAGGAAAACCTCTTAAAACACACATATCATTTGTCTTTGACAGGATCACTTTTGGAATTGACTCAGTCACAAATGAAGCCCAAGAGCCAGATCACCCTGTACGAGGGCAGAGATGCTCTTGGCAGCCTCTGCTTGCAGGAAGAGCCCAGGAAATGCCATGTTTGCAGCACAAGTCAGACTACAACCCAGAAGACAGTTATACTGCATGAGCAGTGTATATAGGATAGTGTGCACACCACAGTGAGGAAAACCACACTTAAAGACACTGAGAAAAACCAATCCTCTCTGCTGTCTGCCAGATCTGTGTTAACTCCTTATTTCCCAAAGGTTTTCTTCCTTCCCACAAGGAATATAAAGATTGCATGCATCTCTGAGTAGTCAGCTTCTTCAGGCTAAAGGGAGTTGAAGAAATAAACCTACTGATGTCCTGCTGCGTCCTGCTCCCCACAGCACAGTTTGGAACAATCAGAATTCCTGCCAAAATCCCGCCTACAGCTCAGTCTGTACATAACATGGTACATATTCAGGGGGAGGCTCACGTGAGCTCTTACCTTTCCAGAGAGTAGCAGCAGCTGATAGACCAGAGGGGGAATTTCCTGCAGGTCTAATTTGGAGAACATCCTGAGGACCTTTTCTACCACAAACTGCAGCTCCTCTCCCGACAGTGGAATATCCCTGTTGAATCAAAGATGCAGCCTAATTATTCCCACTGATTTCCTTCAGAATTCCACAGCAGATTCAGCCCATAACTAAAAAAAAGCTTCTAATGTACAGACAGGCAGCAAGTGCTCCCAAAGTCCTCACCAGAAGCAGTTGCCAAAGATTCCTCAAACACCTACCTCTGTTCCAGAATACTCTTCTTTCTGCGCTTAGATCTTCTCCACATGTTCATTAATGCATTACTAACTTGCCAAGGCTCACTCACACACGGAATAGAAACAGTGATGACATGCCCAGTCTTTGGGCCTTCCCAAAGCTGTAGTTTGTGTCCAAATGGATCCAATATGGGTGTTCATTGACCAACCATTCATGTGGCTGTGCCTGGTATGGTCAGACCTATCTGTACGTGCCCTAAACTACATGTGAAATAGGGCACAGACACAACAATAGCACATAGAAGTGTTGATGCTGAAGGGAAAAGAATTACCTGAACATGTTGGCAAGATGTATCACACTCTGAGGATCCCACCTGGTACAACAAAACTATGTCAGAAAATGGAGAGCAAGCAGAATTACAACTTAGCCCTTCCCTCCTCATACCAAGTTACTCAATGTCACAATTTCCCTGTTATTTTCTTATATTAAGATTAGAAGCCAGGTTTCCACCAGAAATCACCATCACCACCCAGACTGGTAATGGTTCTGAGCTGTCCCAGCCCCCACAGTAAGAAATACCAAGAGAGGAATGAAAACAAGCACTTCCCAAGACCAGTTCATGCAACACTATTACAAGATCTGAGAGCAGGGTGTTCCCTTGCTGTCTCAGCCAGAGAAGACACTGTCAGGGAGGGCACAGATTCAAGGATGATAGCACAGGACATAAGTGGTGACATCCCCATCTCATGATGATGCATTTTTCAAAGCACAACATGAAGCTGTTTTGCCATGTAACTAAGAGCTAGCAGGGATGTACCTACTTGCTGGAGCACAGGGTATTTATCAGCTGTTTCTTAAACTCTTCACCATTCAGTTCACCTGAAAAACCAAAAGTCTTTGAGGAGCTTATTTCCACAGGAAGGGAGGGCAGGCTGTAGAGAAGGAACTGAGAGGGATTACCTTTCCCATAAGCCAGGCTCTCCTTTGAACTGGCCAGTGCACTGAGAACAGTGGAAAATAGCTCCAAGGACTTCCCATTAGACAGGCTGCCGCCTTTGATAACATCCACAAACAGGGTGGCAAGGTCAGCCAAGGCAGAGCCCGGCAGCTGGCGAGCCTGGGAGAACACACAATGCTTGAAAAGCCTGAAGCACTGCACAGAAGACCACATATACATCCAAACCATCACCAAAAATCAGCAAAGGGCAACATTCCCACTGGGAAATGTTCCCCTGAAAGGGGAATTTGGCCCGGAAATCTCTATTTTGTACAGAACAGAGCAGTGTATCAAGATGACGCAAAGACAGGTTTGGCATTTCAAGTCTAAAAGAAAATCACATTTGCATGCACAGCAAATTCCAATGCCAGTTAACTTAGCCCAGGGTGGGTCCATGGAAAGGACACAAGTCATCTTCCTCAGTGGCTGAGTGAAGTATCTCAATCAATATACAAAGTGACACCCAGGAAAGCCAAAGGAATTGCTACCTCCAGCATGAGCAGTCCTATGATTTCAGACACCTTGGCCAGATGCAGGTCTCCTGACTCCACCAGCGGGATACAGTGCTTGTAAACCTGAAGCCTCCTGAGAACACCACTCTGCTGGGAACAGGGGGAGCCTTACAAGGAGGAAATAAAGAAAACAAAGAGTAGACAAAAAGTTATGCAAGTAACAACATGCTGCTAAACAACAGGAAATTAGCAGGGCTGAACTATCACCTGACTGCAACTCCCTGCTTTATCTGACACAACAGATAAATAAAACAGGGCACAGGAAATGAGAATCTCTTGGATAAAGCAGCTGAAGCACTCAACCCTGCTATCACACCCTGTGCTTCACTCAACCTGCTGCCAGAGATCAGGAAGTGTCAAAATGCTGAGAAGAATCAGGTTGGCAATTAAGCCTCAGTTGGCTCAGCTCTACTCCAAGGTGCCTGTGTTGTCCTAAAAGTGGATTTGTGCCTAGTGTGTAACAAATCCACATGGTCAGCAGATGTGTTTAGCCAGGCCTGGGCAAGCTGTTGCACAAGTCATGCACATTAACAGCAAGTTTCATGGCTCTTTTATACACAAAAATCATAGATTTCATACTGACTGGTTATTAGTTAACATATGACTACATATCCATTCATATAACTGCATGCTCAGAGGAAGGGTCTTCACCTGTGTCAAGGTCTTTTTGATCTGTGGGTATGATTATTAGTACAATAATAAAGGCAGTTCACTTCAGAATGAATTAAATGTCAGTTTGACTGCCAAATTGGTTAACTGGACAGTCACTTTGCCAAGCTGGAAATAACATCCTCAATCCCAGATGTTCCCCTTTGATGTTTTAAACAGAACCAGGTCCTGGTTTTACTCACTAATTCCTTATTGTTAATGAACATGTTCTTGACCCAGGTTCAAGATCCTAATATGTACAGTAACTATGACTACCAACAGCCAGTGTAAAATATATAACCTAGGGGCTGGCAAAAGTAAAGCCCACTTACAACAGGCTCATTAATGTGTCAGTCCAGTCTCCTATTCCCCTGTACCTATTGTTGGATGTCACGTTTCCCTGAGGCAGCCCTGACCAGCTGATTTTCATAGAATCACAGGATGGGTTGGATTGGAAGGGACCTAAAGATCATCAGTTTCAACCCCTGCCACGTGCAGGGACATCTTCCACTAGAGCAGGGTGCTCCAAGCCCTTGTGTCCAACCTGGCCTTGAACACTGCCAGGGATGGTGCAGCCACAGCTTCTCTGGGCACCCTGTGCCAGTGCCTCAGCACCCTAACAGGAAAGAATTTCTTCCTTATATCCAATCTAAACCTCTCCTGTTTAAGTTTGAACCCGTTACCCCTTGTCCTGTCACTACAGTCCCTAATGAAGAGCCCCTCCCCAGCATCCCTATAGGCCGCCTTCAGATACTGGAAGGCTGCTATGAGGTCTCCATGCAGCCTTCTCTTCTCCAGGCTGAACAGCCCCAACTTTCTCAGCCTGTCTTCGTACGGGAGATGCTCCAGTCCCCTCATCATCCTCGTGGCCTCCTCTGGACTTGTTCCAACAGCTCCATGTCTTTATGTTTGTTTCCATCAAAGGTGACACCTCCTGGTGCCCATGACCACTTACCCCTTACCCGCACCCAGCACACCCCAGTGCTCACTCACCTTTGAAGATGCCTCTTAGCAAAGCTGCCGTCTCCCTGCCGCTCAGGGCCTGCCTTGTCACCATATCGCCCAGCTGCAAGGGAAGGGGACGCCGTGAGCCCCCAACAGCACGCACCCCCCTCCCGCACCGCACACCGGGCCCGGCCACGGGGTACCCGCGCACCTCGCTTTCCCCCAGGCTCTGCAGGGCCTCCTGGAGCCGCTCGGGAGCCTCCTCTGCAGCCAGCGCCAGGATGCGCTGGGCCATGGTGCCGGGATACGGGCACAGCGCCCCGCAGCCAGCCCCGCCGCCACGAAATTCCCGCCCGGAAGAGCCCGCCCGTCACCCGGGCAACAGTCCCGCCCGCAGCGCTCACTTCCCGTCCCCGCCAGCGGCTGCGCCCACCTGCCCTGGCAGCATGGGAGGCCGCGGGTTCGAGTCCCGCGGGCACATGGCAGGGTACCAGGGCGCTCAGCATAACGTGCCCATTAGCAAATGTGATCAGTTTGCTTGGTCACTGCTTTCAGAATTGACAGCAGGCACTGTCATGTTAATGTAACCTAAAACTGGGCTGAAACATCAGTTCTCTGAGTCTATGATCTGCGCAGCCCTTGTTTAAGCATTCAGTAGCATCATCTCTTCAGACTTCTCTGATGAAGCAGACTTTTCTGTCTTATGGAGACAGGACAAGAGCTGGGCTTATTCAGCCTGGAGAAAAGAAAGTTCCCAGGAGATCTTAGATTAGCTCCTAGTGCCTAAAGGGGAGCTACAAGAAATCTGGAGATCCCTGTTAACATTTGAGGCCAGGCTGAACGAGGCTTGCAGCAACTTGCTCTTGTGGAACGTGTCAAGGGGGTTGGGATGAGCTGAGATTTAAGGTCTCTTCCAACCCAACCCATTCTATGATTCAGGGCCATCCGCAGCAGCAGCACCCAGCACCTTTGAGAGCCACCCTCATGGGGTGTGAATAGCTCCTAGTAAACCCCTTAATTCCAGGGGGATGAGGGGTGGCCTTGAGCACACGAGGAGGTTTAGCCCGCCTTTAAGCAGCGGGATTTATCCAGGGGATCCGGTGCTAGCACAGCGTGGGAGCTTTTGCAAGCCCTGTGCTCACGGGGAACGGGTTCACCCAGGGCCAAGGGCCATGGGGAGCGGGATAACTGGACATGGCCAAGAGATGTCCTAAGGGCTGTGGTCACAATACTTGGGGATGGGTTGTCCTTGGGGCTGCCAACCATCCCAAGACTCCTTTTCCCAGGACAAAACACCATGATGCCAGGGGCTACACATGAGTCTGTTGAAGTATTCCATGTGTGATGAGTGTGATGGCCAGGATGCTCCTGTGGTCCCCTCTGCCATCCCCACACAGGACTATTGCGGTTATTCAGGATGATATCCCTCCATCACACACCATCTTGCTCTGCAGACAAAGGTACCACAAGCTCTAGAAGGAAGCTGAGCCTTACACAAGGGCTGGCACAGGAATGGAACAAGGAGGTTGGGGGTCTCAGTGTGCGATGCCTCTGGCCATGGCAGCATTGCTTGGGGTCTTGGCACAGGCCCGAGTTTTCCCTCCCCACTCCCCATTTCCCTTCATCAGGAGTCTTGTGCCTTCCTCCTCCTCCCTCTCAGCAGGGTCTCAGCTCTGTTTGCAGGGCAGCCCCGTGGAAACCAAATCCGTAAATCCCGGTGGCATTACAAAACGTGCCTTGTGTAAGCCCCTTCAGTCCTGCCCGGTGCTCAGCCTGGCCCACGGCCTCCCCAAAATCCCTGGTGTGGTAAGAGCCTGGCTGAGCTCCAGTCCTGGGTTTGGGAAGAGAGCTGTGCACAGCCCCATCCTCACCCAGCTCCCACAAGCATGGGCCCAAAGAGCTGCAAAGGGCTGCAAGGGCTCCCCTGCCCCAAGTGGTATCGTCGTGCTAGGACAGCCCCAACACACCTGTTTTTCCCTCTGCATTCATACATGTGCTCAGCACCATTCCTGTCACATCTTGGACTCCCCTCCCTCATGAGTTCACCCCAAGTGGACCGGGTTCCAGTTCCCAAAGCTCCAAGCTGTCATCACCTGAGACATCATAAAAACAATGATCTTCTCATGCTTTTTCATTCCAAAAGCTGAAAAGGGACTCACATGGATTCTGATTTCGGAGGAGTTGGAGAGCCCTGGGATGGACTATCCCTGGGAGCACCCTTTGCTATAGATCTGTCCCTGCAGCCGGACCTTGCCATGCTCTTTGGTGCAGATGCTATGGAACAGCCCTGACCCACTCTGACCAGGGGAGCAGGCAGGGATGGCAGCCAGCCCCCGCCTGCCCCTGCCCCGTGCTAATGAGTGAGTTACACAACAAGAAGCTTTTATACTCGGTTAATCGGGTCTGGCATCCTAGCTCGCCCCTCCACGCACGGTCGGGCTGGCCCATGCAGCTCCCTCCTTCCTTCCCATCAGCTGCCTTTTGTAATGCTGGAATGGGGTTTCTTGCCGGGGCTGTGCTGCCTTAATTACAAAGCTGCAGTGAGTTGATGCCTTGTGACGGTCTAATCCCAACCCGCTGACTCTACAAAGCTTTTGCCCCGCTATCTGCCTGCTCCACTCCGGCCTTGCCATCCGCGCATCCATCTCAGTCCCCGTGCACTGACCCTCAGTTCAGCTTTTCTATCCCTGGTGAGTATCCAGGGCTTTTCCCACCTGGAATAACTGCACTGGAGACTCATCCAGCCCCTAACATGGCACTGCTGGGGTTGGGATTGGTTTTAGTGCCTGGCAAAAGGGGATACTCATCCATTTCCAGGGAGCTGGTGGATGTGGTTGAGCTGGAGCCAAGCATTCCTTGCAGTGCCTGAGCTTGTAAGGCAAGGGGCAGGAGCAGGGATGAGTGCTGGAAGTAGGATGAAAGCAGCCCTCCTCCTCCTCACAGGGCATGAGAACAAGGTCTTTCACCCAGACTGTGATGGAGAGATGCTGTGAGGATCGTGGTCCAGCCTTGCAGCTGGTGATGGGCTCTGGGCTGGAGCAGTGGTGTTTGATGAGGGTTTGGGGAACACTTTGGGGATAGCAGGGTAGTAGGAATAAAAGGCAATAAAAGCACTTGGCTGGCTGCCTGGCCAAAGCTGGGTGCCCACTTCTGCACACATGAAGGTGATCTGAGGCAAACAGCACCGGGTGAGCTCATGGGGCAGGGGGGTCCTTATGAGATGTCCCCAGAGCCAGAAAAATGATGCAGGTGTTAGATGATCAATACCCACATCTTTAAGCTGCTTTTGCAAACACCCCTGGTGCTTCTCAGGGCTGCTGCCAGGCAGAGATGCAGGCAGTACATGATGGGACTGAGGAGGGCTGGGGGTGTCCTCTGGGTACCCACCTCCACCCTTGCCTGAGCAAGAGGAGCAGGGATGGGGCATAGGGGGGATACAGAAACCATCATGATCCCTATCACTGCTGATTGCTTCTTTCCTCTCCCAGTGTCCTGCAGCTGACAGAGGACAGAGGACAACATGTCTGTGGTTGTGAGTACTGCCCCTGTGCTGCCCTATCCCCTGGGCTCTGAGGATCCCCTCCCTGCAGTGCTGGGATGGGGTGCACCCCACGCACCCCTTACCCCCTGGCTGAGCTCAACACACAGCCCATCCCCATCCCATTGAACCCCTTATGGAGTCTCTGCTCTTCACATTAGCTCCCTACCCCAGGATACCTGCAGCGGGGCAGGGAGCAGGGGGGCTGGCTGGGGAGACCCCACATGTTCTCCTCACCCCCAGACGGGCACCTTTCGCATCGTCTCAGAGGAGGAGCAGGCCCTGCGCTCCAAGCTGGAGCGCCTCACCACCAAGGACCATGGCCCTGTCTTTGGGAGGTGTGAGAAGATCCCCCCGCACACCCTGCAGAAGGTGAGGGTGGATATGGGGAATGGGGGGCAGGCACAGCCTGGGGCTCCTGATCCTTCTGGGGGGCCGGAGGAGAACCCCTGCAGGCTCTTGCATTGAGTGAGATGCACTTACACACCCTGCACTCCCTGTGCTGGGATGCTGCAAGAGCATCACTGCATCCCCCAGCATTTGGTACCTAAATGGGGTGTTTTGGGGTGTGCTTCCAGGCAAAGGATGAGCTGAACGAGACGGTGGAGCAGAGGGAGGTGGCAGTGAAGGCGCTGCGGGAGCTGGTGCGGGAGCGGGCAGTCGGCGAGGAGCTGTGCCAGGCGGTGGCAGAGAAGGTGCAGGACAAGGACGATTCCTTCCTCCTCCGCTTCATTCGCGCCCGCAAGTTCGATGTCCACAGGGCCTATGATCTGCTGAAAGGTTGGGAGAAGTGCTGGGCTGGGAGGCTGGGATGCAGGGAAAGAGTTGGGATGGGGAAGGAAATAAATGAGGGTGATACCAGGCATCCCACAGTGCCAGAACAGTCCCATTCCTTGTCGATTTATTGGACAAAATAGAGGAGAAAAAAGCATTTTTTGGTGTTTCATTTGTGCAGCAAACCCTGCTGCTTTGGGCTGCATGCCCTGGAGATGCCCATGTCCTTCCTATACATGTCCCTTTGTACCCCTGTAAGCAGCTAGTCCTGCACTCATCCTGATGCTTCTGTGCATTGTGCTGATGGGTTCAGCACCCCTGGAATCCCTCGAGGGCTGGGGGAAGGTTGAGGAGCTTTGGCACCCCTTTCCCGCACTGGGAATGACCCATAGGGATGGAAGGGCAGCCCTGGGGGGTGGCTGCCTGCAGGGACCTGCTTGGCTCTGGCTCCACTCTGTGTCAGCTTGGGGGGATAATGAGTTGTAATTATCAGCACTGGCTCCCATTGGAGATGTTTTGTTTGCCTGCCTTTTCCTAGGAGGAGATTCCTTACTTTGTGCCCAAAGGGAGCCAAGGAAAGGGGGCTGGGTGGTGCCACCCTAACAGTGAGCAAGGGGAAAAGGGAAATGAGGGGAAAACCTGTGCTTGTTGAGATGTTGGAGAGAAGGCTGATGTGGAGTAACATGGGGAGTGTAACACTGAGCACAGTGGGGCTGGTGCACTGCTGACCTGTATGAACCCCAGGCCTGGGGCTCACGATGGATGTCTCCCCATCACCAGTGCTCCAGTGGCTCCTCAGCCACGTTGTCCTCCTGATTCCTGCCTCTCTCCAGGCTACGTCAGCTTCCGCCAGCAGTACCCAGAGCTCTTTGACAACCTGAGCCCTGAGGCTGTGCGCAGCACCATTGAGGCTGGCTACCCCGGCATCCTGGCCAGCAGGGACAAGCACGGCCGGGTCGTGATGCTCTTCAACATCGAGAACTGGGACTATGAGGAGATCACCTTCGATGAGGTCAGCTCAGCAGAGCGGGCCCGCTCCTGCCCCTTGGCACATCTGAGCACAGCATCCCTATGGACATGTGTGTCCACACACAGCCTCCAGCCACCCAGGTTGAAACAAACCTGTAACCCTTTGAATTTATGCTTTGAGGGAGCATGAGAGAATGGTCCATCCCAAACGGTTCCTTCTATGTCCCATCCCAAAGGGTTACCCTCCTTCCCCATGACATGACACAAGATGCAGATCAAATTTAGGGTGTGCATTCCCCAGCCAAGTAACACAGGGTGAAGAAAGGCATCACACCATTAAATCAAGGTTCTGTAGAAAGGAGGAACCAGCAGGGCAAAGGAGGAAACTGAGGCACAAGGCACAGAAAGGGCCTTTTGGCATAGAGGTATCCGGGAATGTAACTCACAGCTTCTCCTAGCAGTGTTTTCTGCTCAGCTCTGAATCTGATCACAAGGTGTCACTGACACCAGATCTGACTTCAAAGGGGAATGTGGTGGTGGTTGAGTATCCCCTTCAATGCCCTCCCTGCTCTGAAGCCCTGGGGCTGGCTGTAAAGGCAGGCTGGAGTCAGGCAGACCCAGGCTAATACTCCATAGAACACATCCTGGGAAAGTGGAGTCTACAGGAGGTGGGACCTAACACCAGACCCTGCTGTCTCTTCTCCATCAGATCCTTCGTGCCTATTGCATTATCTTGGAGAAGCTACTGGAAAACGAAGAGACCCAGATCAATGGGTTCTGCATCATTGAGAACTTCAAGGGCTTCACCATGCAGCAGGCATCAGGGATCAAACCCTCCGAGCTCAAGAAGATGGTGGACATGCTGCAGGTGAGGCAGAGCCTGCACCCACCAAACAGGGGGCCCTGGGGGAGCAGAGAGGGAAGGGAAGTGGCAGGGATGGCAGGGTTTGGATCAGAGGCTGAAGACACTAGGCTCTCCCCAGGGAAGGAGGACAGCAGAAATGTGGCCATGCTCATGGAGCAGGAGCTATGAACCCTGTGGAAGGCTCTTTAGTTCCCCTGGGGCTGGGACTGCTGATCCTCTGGGTCAGAACAAAAAGGGTCCATCAAGGAGAGAATGGGAGCCATGGTAGTGCCAGGGTGTCCACTGCTGCCTGCCCAGCTGTGTGTGGGCAGCACCACCTGTAACCATCTGTGTCTGGCATCCCAGGACTCCTTCCCAGCGCGGTTCAAGGCTGTCCACTTCATCCACCAGCCCTGGTACTTCACCACCACCTACAATGTGGTCAAACCATTCCTGAAGAGCAAACTGCTGGAGAGGGTGAGTGCGGGAAAGGGACCCAGGCACAGAGGCATGTCCCTGGGTGAAGCAGGAGATGGGAAGCGCTGCCCTGATCTCTCCCGTCTCCCTCCAGGTCTTTGTGCATGGGGAGGAGCTGGAGTCCTTCTACCAGGAGATCGACGCTGACATCCTGCCGGCAGACTTTGGTGGCACCCTGCCCAAGTACGATGGCAAAGCTACTGCAGAGAAGCTCTTTGGGCCGCGCATCGAGGCTGAAGACACAGCTCTCTAACCCAGCACAGTTGGATCAGTGGTGGCCCCCTAGCCCCAGCCACCCCCTTACTGTAGCGTTGGTTGGATGACTGCTTGTGATGAGGTTGTTCCTTGCCTGTCCCTCCTCTTGCCTCCCCACACCAGGCAGTGGGCTGCCCGGCACCTCTGTCCCCCCTGGACAGAGCATCCTTCTCTCAGGAGCCAGCACAGGAAGGATACCAGCTCTGGGCTGCGGTGGGGGGACAGGGGAGCGTTTGCTCTGGAAGGGAGAGCTGCAGAGAGGCAGAAATAAAGCGGTGTTGAACAGCAGAGCTCTGGGGTTGCTAATGGAATGTGGCAAGGAACAGGAGTTCCTTTTGGGTGCAGACCTCTGTTGTTGTTGTGTCCCGTCCGTTCCTCCCCACAGTCCCTTGGCACAGGGGCCAAGGAAACAGCAGTCTCCATCCTCCCTGCATCCCATAGTGAGCATCACCCCTGCTCACACAAGGACCCCCAGTTCTGTCATCTGCTCTAACCAGGAAAGAGAAAACAGCCCAAAAGATGCAGGCACCCAACCAGTACCCCAGGCTCTGTGTAACTCTTGCTCAGGGAGGCAGGGAGGAGGAACAGAGGCTGCAGCAGCTGCTAGGATTAGGAGATGGATTTATCCATAGGAGCAGGAGGGACAGGCAGAACATACCCGCCTGCACCCTTCAGAAGCTGTTTCTCCTAGTACCTTGCTGTGGGAGGGAGCCCTACCAAAAGCCACCCTAGAGGGCAGAGGGTCCTTGCCTGGAAAATGAGTTGTGCTGACACTGAAGCCAATTAATTCTTGCTCATGTGGAGTCAGCAGCACTGGTCTGGGGAGGAGGGTGCCTGAAGTAGCTGTGTCCCAGGCAAGGCAGTCTGTGCTGGTTCATGAGCCAGGCATCCCCTGTTCCAAACCCTCATCTCCTCCCTTGGCCAGCAGTGGGGCTTGGAGAGGAGCAAGTTGCTGGTCTCTGCCCAGGTTATCTTCTCTGTCACCCTGGTCTTGTCCCCTTTCCTCCCTCCCAGCTACACATGGGCACCTTTCACCAGCAGAAGCCCAGACCCAAAGGCAGCCAGGGTGTTGGGTGCTGACAAGAGCAGCATTCATCAGGGCACTGGCTCCAGCTCAAACCAAACAGGACGTGGGCTCTGAAGCTGCAGGGAGGATGGGGCACGTCTGTGCAGAGGCAATGGGGTTATATGCGCGCAAAAGGCACCTCTCTGCTGCATTTGGCTCCGCACTGTGCAGGGCCGGGAAGCAGCTGGAGCCATGCCAAGGAAAGCACGTGTGACAGCCCTACAACCGCCAGACCACAGCAAACACAACAGCACAGCTTGCTTGGGAGACAGAGCAACTGCAGCTCGCTTGTAAAAAGACACAAAGCCCCATGCGCACACAGAACAGCACACTGCTGCCTCTGGGACTGGGACAGGCACGGCTCCTGGGAGGTCGCTGTGGCTGCTTAGCACTGCTGGGACACGTTGTGAGCCAGGAGCTTGCTTTGATGGGGACAGAGAATAGCACAGCAGAGCACTGAGCATCATCCACACATACCTCAGCTTCTCCCCCCACAGTGACTGACCAAGTTCTGAAGCAGATCTAACAGCTAAATTACAATGGCAAATAAACTAGAGATGGAGCACAAAGCACTGCCTCCCAGAGAGCAGTTCTCATTACACGGGAGGAGCAGCAATGGTCCTGGTCCAGCCCAGCCACCCCAACACCTGGCCTGGTTACCCTCCATATCTGTCTTACTTGGGCTGTAGGTAAGAACCTGGTGAGTTTTTATTGTCAGTCAAGTGATGCTGTTGGCAGGGCTTCTCTCTGCCCCAGGCTCAGAGATGGCATTGTTGCTGTTGGGTGTTTCTTCTGCCAGCAGCTGAAGGATTAGGAAATCCACCCTCTCTCAAACAGGGAAAACCAACACATGGTGATTTCTGCAGAAACATAAGCCCAAACTTTGACACATCTTCAAGGGCAGCAGTCATCACAGAGGAGAGGCCTTCTGCACTGCTAGAACGGCTGGGCTAAAGGATTCCTCTTGGACCTCATTTAGCTAAATCAGAGCTCATAACTGAGGGAACATATTCATTTTAATCACCACATAATCCTCCATCAAATGATCCTCTCCCCACTGCAAAGGGAGCAAGTAAGGCATGGCCTAAAAGTGACAGACTTCCTCAACTCAGTAACACTACACATAGTCACTACCTGTAGCACTGGCTTCAATAAGTCCTTTATTTTTAAATAAAGAAAACCCACTGAATCAAAAGATAACAAAATTACATTTTGCTTTGCAATGATCTCCATTTTACACCACACAGAAGAACAAAAGTTAAAGAGAAAAATCAGACATTGTTTTTTATATATTTATATATATCATTTGAAAGGTAAACCTCAGCAGATATAGAAAAATTGCATTGCTAGTTGCAAATCATCTCCTCTGCAGCCATCAGCTCCAGAGAATCCGACTCAGAACATGGCAGCAGAGAGGGTGTCTCAGGATACGAAGCTGTTTCAGGGCAGCATTTAGGGATAGTCGCAGAGTAGAGTTTTGCCAATTGGAAAGTATTTTGATAGCAAACTGATTACCAAGAACATCAGAAGCCACTTGGCTGTGCTAAACACAGCTGCATGGGCACAACAAGGGCACAGGTCTGTTGCTCCTCAGCTCTCTCCACACCTTTTTGGGTTGAGGGTTTTGGAGGAAGAGGTTTTGCTTTCTCAAGAAGAATGCCCAGTGATCTGTCACTGGGAATTATGGTCAAGCTGACAAGTTACACAATGAGAAAACACACTCTTTTGGGAAGCTGCTGACTTGGGCTAAGCAGTAGGGTTTGGTTATATCAAATACAAGTGGGATTTGTTTGGCCTTTTAAAGACTTCCCAGTTGGCAGGAGCCATGGGAAGGGTCAATATCCCAGCAGAACTACAGCAGAGACCCTAGGAGAAAGTTCTGTATCTAATCAAAGCTCTTGCATGACCAGAGATAGACAATGAGAGCTTGTCATTCAAACAGAAGCAAAAGGGCTTTGTGTAGAGCCACCTTATGGGATAGTGCTCCTTACTGGCATAAAAATTACCTGGATTAGGCAATAGTATTGGGTGAGGAGAAGAGAAAAGCCTTTATCCTCAAGTGATGCAGGGTGAGAGCTTCTGAAGAGAGTTAAGAGAGACTTGAAAAGGGCTGTTCAATCAGCAGAGCCAACCTGACAAATGCTGCCCTGGATTGCAGCGTTTGTGTCCATTGATTAACCAGCAAATCCAAGAGTAGAGATGTTCAGAACACAACAGTTCAGGATAACCCTAGAAACTCTTCCATCACAGTGTGGAAAGCTGGCACCTGCTTTGATTTATTGATGGCATTTACATTTAAGTTCCCCCAACAGCTGAGGAAATCCAGGCCAGAGTAACCCACATTCCCAGTGACAAAGGGGTACAGTCACAAGGCAGGCATCCCTCCCCTGGGCTGCTGTTGCTCTGAGGCATTTGAAACCTCCAGAAGGTCCTCACACCAAGAAGGGCTGTTTGCTCTTCACCTACATACTGCTTTGAGTCATTATGGCTCTGGGACCTACCCAACAGGCAGACCCACCTAAGGAATACAGACAGAGGGAGCATGACTCAAGCCAGAAACAAGATGATGCTCTTCACAACAAATGACTTACATGTACAGCACACGGCCTGGGCCTTTTCTGGTCTCCTGGAAAAAGGCTGAGAAGAATTTCAATAAGCTCCAGGCAGGCATAATACTTCTAACAAAACTTGGAAGGAATCCAGGTGACTAAACTGTTTGGCAATTAAATCCTCAAGTTGCTACTCTCTGCTCTTTTGAAGCAGTCACTTAGGCAACCTACCTTCAGCTACGCTGCTGGAGAGTTAACAGACACAAGAACTTTGGGGTTGTAAAGCAGCAAATCACATGTTAAGCAAAGCAAACCCTCCTTCTATGACTCACTCCCTACTGCTCGAAGAGCAGAGAGCTGAAAGTGATCCACTACCTATAGACATTGTTATTTTAAGCCTTCAAATAGACTGTAGCTAGTCATAGGCTGCCCACAAAGGTCCTTTAAGTCAAGACTCACTTGTACAGTGCACATTGCCAGAGGTGTCTCACAAGTTAGTGTCTGAAAATTCATTTACTACTAAAAAGCAGAGCCTTCAAAGCTCTGAGAGCTGTTACTGAAGTCTCTAGATATGCTGATGTCAAGGAAAGGAGGAAGGAAAGGGCAAGGCACCACATGTCAAAGGGCTGGGGTCTGGGGACTTGTGACAGATCCAGGACAGATGACACACAGTTATATTGGCTAAATTCAATACTGTAGCTAATAGTTCCCAACATCTTTGCTTAATGCCCTTTGTAACCTGTATCTTCATAAACATGAACTGCAGGAAAACACTCAGGAAGAATGCAGGGAAGCTCACATTTGTCTTTACAGTGCAACAACACCACCAGACCCATCCGAAAACACTCCAGATTCAGAAGCCAACCAAGGGACCATTAAAAATGCTGGCGAATCTGATGTAGTGGAAGCTGCAAGTAAAGTACCTTGTCTTCTGCAAGAGGGACTTGGCCAAAAAGCAGAGGCAAACCACTTGCTTTGTCTTAGCATTAACTTCCCAGCCAGTCTGCACCCTCCTGACTTGCATGTTCTGGGCCAGTCAGCTGAACTGTTCTGCCACTCTGGGGTCCTGGGGAGTAAGGCAGAGCTTCAGCCACTTGGGGAGCTGAGCAGAGCACCCCTCCTTTTCATAAGGCGCTCAAGTTGAGGACAGCAGATATTCTGCTCTCAAAGGAGCTCAGATATACATTGACTTTTCATAGGTATCCACATGTTGGGTTACAACAGCAGTATCGGTACTAAGGACTCTTTCTCTAGAACTGTCCCAAGTTGATACTTAGCACAGTAAAGCTGAATTGAGGAAGGATGGATGAAGCATGGGGAGGGCAGGTTTGTTTCCTCAAGGCAGACAGCCACAACCTGCATAAGCTACAGCTGTAGTATATGATGAGAGTTGAAGCACTTCTAAAGTTGTAACCTACTGCAGATAACAACCACATCCCTCTACACACCTAAATTTATCCTGTATCTATTTGATGTGTACAAGTGTTGTTTACACTCCACTTCTGTTGAAGCAAGATTTAAGTCCTATCCCATGAATATTACATGAACAGCTACTTAAGCAAAAACCTGAAGCACCTTATGACAGATTTTAGCAGTACACAGATGCAGTATGAATAACAGGATAACAACATAGAGGCCAGATATCCATCAGCTAAGAATAAACTTGCTAACTGATGCCTTAAAATAGTTAAGAATAGTCACAAGAAAGGCCAAGTCTTGCTATAGCTTTACTTGGCCACATTTTTAATTTGAATCAATAAGGAAACCCGATTTGCCAACAAGGAAAATGTGCAGAAATCCACAGTTCATTGTAACAGGCCAAGGTGTCTGGCCTAAGGCAAATTAAAGGAATTTCTTGGTATGACAATGCACCTTTGCTACAATAGCTCATTATTGCTTTATTAAAACAAAACCCACCTCTCCAACCTACTGAAGTTCAGAGACAGAGCAATCCAGAAAGCTTGCTCCCCTACATTACCAGACTGAAGTCTTGCAGCTTGTTTCACTCTTAAGCTATAAACTAAAGGGCCTGGAACATACACCAAGGCTGAAGCAATAAAGTGCTAACTGATGTGGGAAGTGAGACAGAAGAACTTTACTGACACTGTGATAAAGCAGTCCTAAGGATGGATTAATGAGACTACAATATTGATAGAACAAATAGTAAAAAAAGATCTTTACCACAAGGTTTCAGTCTCCAGATTGTCATGGGACAACTTTCCTTCCAGGGGATAGAGTCATTAATAGCTATCTTGGCACAGACTATAACACCACTTGAGGGGAAAAGCACAAGTGAGTAGGCATCTTTTCTGCCAACAGCTTTAACGCTTCACACATTAAAACCAGAAGAGGATGTCTGGTTGTGAAAAAGGAATCAAGTGTAGAAGAGCCCAATGTCTCACTGGAGCCAGCAATCCTACAGCCTTTACATAGGTATGGAAATAGTTAACCATGCAGAGATACCATTCTAGTTGCACAGGGCTACAGAAAACGAGTTCCTCATCAACTGTAAGGCAAGTCATGTGCCCAAAATCCACTTGAGAGTATTCTATGAAATATTCTTAAGGAGAGACTGAGATCACAGAAAGATCCTTCAGATTCTTGATCATTGGTTTCCATTTGGAAGCCAGAGCCAGCTTCAAAAATCCCTGGGTCAAAGAAAAACCCAGTACTAAAAAGATGATTACATTTAAAAGGAGGCAAAGGTAACTGATCTACTCTTGGTGAGAGAACATGTTTACATAGAAACATTAAATGGTATTACCAGCCTGCAGCTTTTCTCAGAGTTCCAGCATAAAGACACCCAATCCACAGATAGCTGAAGCATGGAAAAAGTTCAGTATTTTTAAGTTGATTCACTTGTGTAAGTGCATTCCTAGGAACTAAAAGGCTTCCCCTTGAGATGGTGCAAGGCTGGAACTCCACTTGCAGTCAAGCATCTGTTTTTCCAAGCCACTTCTTAGTGGCTCATGGACTGAACAATGCTCTGGCCTGTGGCTTGATACAGGGTTTTTCCAGCACCGGGACAGAACAGAGTCTTAGTTACCCTGTTCCCTACACCTGAATAAATGCTGTAGATCAAGTTTTTGACCAGCAGAAGAAGAGATTTTGATGTTTGAAACTTCTGCTATATTAAAGCAAGCAGCTTTGAGCTCAGTAACCCTGTAATAAGCCAGTCAGCAACCTAATTTTTTAGACAGAGCAGTACATTACAAACCTAAGTGACTCTACATGCAAAAATGCTCTGACCAGATATTAACCTTTGCTTTAACTCCACTTTGCCAGAAAAGATTGTGATCAAACCCCAGCCATAGGATATCAAGGAGAATGGAAACCTGAAGCAGCAAGTGAGGGAACAAGATGTTCCCAAAGGGGGAGATACACTGAAGTGAACTACAGTCTTTGGGTCGATTACTCCGGGCCAGATACAGACTGCTCTGTGTCTGAGCAGTGAGACTTTGTCTTCTCCCACTGGCAGATGGCATTGGCATACTGTACCACGAGCTTATCCATCCAGGTGAGAGGTTCTGGGAACAGTACAGATCCCTCAAAAAATCCCAGATGACCTCCATGAAGGGGCAGCACATGCATGACATTCTCTCTTTTCTCTGTAAAACAAAAGGAGGCAGAAAGTTCCAGGTTAACATCTTGGAGCTAAGAATAAAATGTCTTGTTGCCATAAATCAATTCAACCCTTGGCATAGCATCCGAACCAAAGGAGCAATCGCATAGGAAGCAGAAATGCACAAAGGTCAAAGCCACTTTGAAGTTCAAAGCACATAACCTTATTGCTTCACAGGACAGGGCAGCCTGCAGGAGCAGATTCCAGTCAGTACAGAGGGTGTCTGAGCAATGCCCATATTTCTGTAAGAATAGTCATTCTTTAACACATCAACATCTTTAACTCACATACTGTGGAACAAGAACCGTTAACATCATGTCAAGCTGCACTAAGCCACCTTTTTCCATGTATAGTGAGAAAATTCCTGTGCTTGCTTCTGTCTGGAAGCAGCTGTGGATAAATTCTATGCTCACAGCTTTCAACCAGGAAAAGAATGAACCCTGCTTCCTTTCCTTTGCACTACTTGTGTGATGAAGCAGCAGCCAGCTCCCTCTTCTGAGCTTCTAGAGATAATTTGCCCTTTTTTCCTTGGCTGAAAATAGCTCACAGTCTTTTCAAGTTCAGTACTGAATAAGTCATACATGGTTATTTATCAGCATTTATCAGCAAAGGGGGCTGTCCATCCATACCTGATCAAGAATAACACTATAATTACCTACCTTTCTACTAAATCCCAGTGAGGAATAAAGACATGAGGAAGTATTTTTCCATTCAAGAATGTAACCTGAAGATAACCTTCTGGAAATCAACAACAGCCCAACCAGCAGGAAGGCTGCTGAAAGGATTCAAGTTCCTCCTGATCAAGGTTAGCCTTGTTAGTTCTACAACTGGTAATTTAAAGTGGCTTAGTACACCTCACAGGATTACAGATGTAAGGAGCCATGTTAAGCTGCTTTGAAATCATGGATCACGATGTGATAAGGAAGCTGCAGGTACACAAATATGCATAGCTGGAGCAGACTGCTTCAACATACCTGAAAGAGCTCTTGGAATTGACAGAAGACTCTCATGCACAAGAGGGTCATCAGCAGCATTAACCAACAGAAGAGGAACATAGATCTGCATCAAGAAACATGGCAAAGAAGGGAAAAACATTAAGGGGTTGGTTGAATTTCTTTCTACCTACTATAAAAGCATCTTAGTTTAACTCAATCACAACTTCTTATTTCAGAGCTGCTCTGTACTTAGGGAAGCATCAGAAAAGCAGTCAGAAATTAAGACTGGTGGCTTTTCACCAATGCAGCACTTTTTAAACTCAATTGTAAGAAAGGAGCAGGGGTGCATCAGGACAAGTACAGATTGACTCACAGATCTTCTCCACTCTCAGAATTCAAATAGCTACACCCTTTTCCATTCTGCACTGCTTTGAGTATCAGGCAGCTAGCACCAGCTCTGTTATGAACACCTTGGTTAAAGTCCAGGAAACTCCTTTGGAATGTCTCCATCCTCTGTCTCAGTAGATGAAGGAGGAATTAATCTTCCAGTTCCACTACTGCAAAACTTTGGTCTGCTAAGCATCTGCCAGACAGCATCCTGAGCCTCCTCCATAGTATCCTGAGTAAACCTTTCTTCCTTGAAGCTGTAGGCTCTATGCCACCACCTATTTCTCACCTTACCCTCATACACTCAGAGCAGTTCAGCTGAATGAGCTCAGAGCATGTAGCCCCAGTATTAAAGGTAGCAAGAACCGAAATCCCACTTCCATGATTCTATTCTATGATTCTATGACTCAGTATACTGTACCTGTTCATTTCTGAAAATCCCAGCTTAGACAGCTAGGTGTAGGTATCAACAACAGAAACCACAGAGCACTTTCTTTCCAATAGGAAAATGAAGTCTCTACTGCAAGACCTTACCCTGTGCAAATAATGCTGGCAGCTTTCTTCCTCATAGTATTCCTTCAGGGAACTGTAGCCATGGAACTTCCTGAATAGAGAAGACTGTCATTACAAACACTTGCTTCCGGTGCCCGTGTGATGCTTCCAAGTGAGGACATACATGTAGAGATAGGAATGATGCCTCAATTTCACGGACAGTGTTTTTTTACCCCTTTGGCAGCACATGCCTTTATACTTTCTGTGCTTATTCAAACATTTTGTTAGCATGGGCAACTGAAACATGCAGGTTGAAAGCTAGCAGTCTTCAGGGCATTTCTTTTAAAGTATCACGCTTATTTGTACATACAGAAGCAAGAGTTACATCTTTACCCAAAAGCCTTTTCAAATACAAACCCACCAATTTATGAACCTTAAACATACTGGATAAAAAGGCCTGCCTACAAGCCACCCAGCATTCAATGTGGTTCCAGTTCTTCACCAGATCCTTTGCACTCCATCCCAACCCAAGAATTCAGTAAACCTGTATTCAAATGCTTGTGTTGGTGCTTTTAGTTTTGTGCTTTTGGGGGCTTTTTGTTGACATAGGAGACAACACAGCTGTTGGTCCAAACTACAGGGATGAGGGAATAAGAAGGGAGACTTTCCTAGGAATAGCTTTTACAAAGCAGCCAGAAACACTCCCAGTCTGCCAAAGTGTTATAGCCACATAGCTGACAGTTTACAGCTTCATCCTGGAAAGGTGTCAATGCCTGATACAGAACATGCCATGGTATGAACACTGCCACTGAAATGCTGTGCTATTTTCAAGGACACAGGCAGTAACAAGCTACTGCTTTATAAAGCAAGGTGTTAGAATGACAAGTAGAAAAAGCTGCATTATCTCAGCTAACCCCAACACTTACTGAGAAGGCAGTGCTAGTTTTTGGGAAGAAGGGTTTGTTTTCACGGTTGAAGCAGGGCTAAGGGCATTCACGAGCAGTACTGAGCTGCTTTCCACTTTCTGCACTGGTTTTTGCTAGGGCTTGCAGGCAGAGCTGGCCTCTTCCTACATTACTGAAGGCTGCAGGTTCAGATGTTGCTGATAACTAAAAGCCTCCTGGAGGATTTTTCAGAAGCTGTGACTGTCAATAGCAAGTTTTTTTGTGGCAAGTTTTATTCAGTGTGAAGGCAAGGAAGAATTGAGGTTGTCAGCGTTGTGTTTCAGCAGATTCCTATAGGCACAGCAAGGGGCATGCAAGAGCAACACTTGAAAGAGAAGGTGCTTTCAGAGTTCTACAGAGGATCAGAGAATCACCCTTCATACCTCATAACGTTGTCATCAATCTGCATAAGGGATGTTGCTGTATAGATTTTGCTCAGATCAGCATCTGACAGACTCTGTGGCTTCTTCATGTTATCTCCAAAAAGAGCTTGCCTGAAAGAGTAACATCAAGAAAAACATCCAAATAACATGACAAGGGCAGGAAACCCATGACCCATTCAAGGACAAATGAGCTTACCAAGTGTGACAAGACTAGAAGTGGGCTACATACACGAGGCTTTCTTAGGAACAAGCACAGCTTATTTGTCCTAATCCCTCTGCAGCAAGGCATTAACAGACACCCTAACAGCCTCTTCATAGAAAAATGTTTTCCTGTTACACCGAAAAACTGCACAAGGAGCCTTTGAAAAGAATCTTCCCAGAACAGACAGCACTGAGGCATTTGGAATAAAGGCTGCATGTTAGAGGGAGGGTCCTTTGGCTTCACACCAAACCTGTGGGTGGCTTGGGTGTCACTAGGAGTTATGGGCATAGCACCTCCTTCACCATCTGGCCTTAAGGTCTCTCAAGCACAGCTATTAGGTTAGCTCACACAGCAGAAACTACTTGGGGCATTACCTTAGTAGAAAGCTATTTACTATGGACACTTGTCATAATTAGTTATTGCTCTCAGGAGAGGATGTGTTTCTTTACCAGAACAAACTGCTCCCCTAACACAGAACAAAAGCCACAAGCTGGAAAGGGGTTTTATTCCCTTTCAGAGGCAGCTGCAGGGCAGAGTAGGAGGGAGGCTAGGTTTGATTTGGGGGAGCTGCCTTAGAGCACAAGAGATTGTGAGAAAAAAAAAAGTTTACTTAACAGACTTGCCTCCAAGCCAGCACTAGCTTTTTCTGGGTTATGAATTTAAGTACTTTTAATGGGGGCTTACCTAACTTCACGTTGAACTTGATCAAGTTGTCTAAATATTTGTCAATCTGGAAGGAATTATGTGGTTCATCCTACTTGTCAGCTGCCCTAAGTCCTTCTACAAGTGTTTTATACTAGTGAAACAAAAGTTTGCAAGTGACACATGCTCTTAACTGGAATGGGTCTTTGCTATTCCCCTTGAGTTTGGCAACTTCAAATATACACAGATGAAATACTTACACATTTATGGCCCTAGCAAGTACCCAGAGAACTTCTGATGGAGGAGACAATAACATTGAGCATGTCACCTATTTAACACACACACTCTTTTATGCTGAGAGACACAGACAGCAGCACAGGGATCCTACAAGAGCACTTACACTCCATGAACAGCAACACTAAGTACTTCGCTGGCTACATGCTCTTTCTAGAGGAACAGCTAGAAGCCAGAGCTACAATTTGTCTATTTGCTTATTTGATAAACAGCAGATCTTGAAGGTCAGTCCTACCTCAAGTAGGTGGCAGAACAAGAAGCTCCTTGAATAGGGAATTCTTTGGCTAGAAGTGAAACAGATGCAGAACACTCCACTTTGAAGTTCAATTGCAAAGTTTTCCTGTGCATATCTTGTTTATTCATTAAGCAAATTTCCTCAGAAGGCAAAAAGACAAAGCCTGCTTTCTTCTAACAAGATCCTCAAAGCTTAGTTGTACATTTTACAGTGTATGAATGAGATTGATATGGGTTCCCCTTCTCTGCTGATTGATCTAAAGACTACCAAACAAGGAACTGGTGCATAAACTTTCAGAAGCTCTATTTTTAAAGAGTAAGATGACATAATGCAATATAGCAACCGGCCCTAAGTGACACACTGCAGTACCTGTGAGAAAGGATGATCTTCTTCATGTTGTCCGCCATGAGGAAGTTATAAAATCTTCTGCACTGATCCCACTGCATGAAGGTTTCCTGTGCCCTAGAAAAAAATCACGCATTGCAGAACAATCAAAGCTGTTAATGGAGATCTTGAAAGATCAGATTAATCCAGTGTAGCATCTTCTGGCAGCCTAGAGGCTGTGTAAACAAATCTCCAGGCCTTCTCTGCCACAGCTTAACCTTTGCCAAGAGATGACTCCCACTTTGAAGAAGTTTGTTAGTATCAGGAAACTAATCCATGGTCTCATTTTGCACAATGCAATTAGCAGTTTGGATGAGAGCATTTAAGAGGCATCAATCAAGATCTGCAGTACTGACAACAGGATTATGGTATCCCTTTGCACAAGTTGAATGTAGTTTACTTAATGGTACTACCAAGGCCTAAAACCTTTGCCCAGCAAAGTGTTGTCTGTTGTGTAGATAGCCCTGCAGAGGAAACAATTTGTGCAGATGTTTCCAATATGTGCAGATACTTATTGTTCTAGCTTCGTTGGCAGGAGCTGTAGGAATAAATACCTGTTGCAGCTGCAAGTGGCATCTGAGTTGAAGTCTTTACCTATTCTCAAAGCAAAATAGCACTTCACAGCTTATCTGTTGTTAGAACAGAACTAAAGCGATCCAGACATGAGCTCTGCCAGACACCACCACTCCTTTGCTATGCAGGGTCACGAGCAGGTTACAGCTTTACACTTAGCAGGGTTTGCTGTTACTGAGGAAACACACTCTCATTTACTGAGCAACTCAAGAATGCTGAGAGCAGTTTCACCTATTCAAGTACTCCTGCCATTTAAATATTAACGTACCATGAGAGCTACAGCAGATTTATCAGGACCTCCCAAGCTGCAACCTGCAAGTCCCCTACAAGAACAAAAGCAAGCTATATCCGGATACGTATTCCGTATCTTTATTTGTCTAGCCAGACTATACCTATCATGTTTATACCAGGGCAGGGGAATGAAGCCAGACAGGAAGATGCACATTTCTTCACAAAAGATTTTCCAAGCAAACCCATTAAGTTATTACACGACTTTTGAAGTTAAAACTACTAGAATCCCCCTGCAGTTCCTGTGGTGTACAGCGCATTCCTAATACAAAGAGCTGCAAGTACTGGAAGAAAAAGCAACTCCCAGTACGTTGAGGATTGCACAGCTTTCAAAAGCTGAGGTCTCTCCCCACAGCCGTAGCTATGGCAAAGACGCATTCCACGAGATCAAGAAGCAGAATCAAGCCTGTGCAGGCAGGGATTAAGGAATAAGGAGATGTGTCCCCATTTAGCCTCAGGGAACACATTCCCCAGATTCTGTTAATTCATTAAACTAAGCGTCTTTCATTCTTCTGGCAGCTCCTACTATGCCTGCTATTTTATTATGCCCAGCTACGGGACTCATGCTTCATGCTCCGGAAAGGCTTTCATATTTCACATCCCTGGCTCACCTTGCTCACCACCACTTTTTTCCTTCACTTCCTAAAGTTATTTGAGGAATAAAGGCTGTGCAAGCTAATATAGAAAGAAAATGGAACTGTAAACTAACTGGTCATGCATAACAGGATAATCCACTTTCATGTAGCCCAGAGGTAAGAGGCCAGTTATTTTAACCTACCACACCAAGCCCTGGAAGGCTAAGGCTTAACATTCCACCTTGAGGTGCTTTGTATCTCCTCCCTCCCACTTCTACAACCAGTGCACAAGGGCCTCCCTCTCCTGTGTTTTGCTTAGTAGTTATTTACTGATGTTGCTTTCCCACAGCTCTCCAGATAATCAGCAATTAAAGCACAAGTAGACATGAGGTAGGGAGACAGCAGATCTGAAAAGCCTTCCTGCTGACTGCCCAGTAACATGTAGCAGACGCTTTGAGACTGGAGATCTGCTAGTAGATGTTTACCCAGCAGGTGGAGTCCAGAGCTCAGTAATCCATACAACCCACTGAGGACTTGCATTAAATTCAGACAAGCAGCTGAAACTCTTCTACAGGAACATCCCAGTACTGTTGAACAGGTTGCCCTTCTCCTGCTGTTCTACCAGCACACCATGACACACTGCTACAAAAATCGGCCTAGAGAACAGCATTACTTGCAACATCATTTTGGACACCAGAAATAGTACAGTGTGTAACTGCAGAAGATGAACCAAGTAGACTGCAGCCAGATGTGAACCCTGCAAACCCTGAGGGCTGCAATTGAGGAGCTGGCTTCAAAAGTATGCTCTGTGCTCCATGCCAGAACCCCAAGACATCCAAGAGCATTTTAGTTGAAACAAACCAGAAATGCTGTGCCTGAATGCATCTATCCAAATTTTAAGGCTGTGAACTCATGTGGACCTAGCAGTAGATTATAGATTTTTAGCTGTAGTTAAATCTGCTCCCACAAGGAATTAGAAACGCTGGAATATTAGTGATATGCACATCAAGCTTTTTGTCACATCTTAATGCTTCCATAAAAGCTTCTCTTTCACCTCTAAGAGCTTAGCTTATAAAAGGTGTCTTTAGACAGCTGAGGTCTGGTCTCCATACAGGTAAAGCATCACAGTATCAAGAAAGTTCCAGTTATCTTTACCAGGCTGGGAGGCCAAATTTCATAGCAAGCCCCTTACAGGGCTGCCATAGTTTCACCATTATCTGCCCAAAAGATCTTGACCCAAATACCCTAGAGCCTCAACAGCCCCTTTTGTCTTGCAAATAGTTTCAGGGCTCAAAAGTGCAGTTTAATTAAAGTCAGCTACACCTCAGTAGTTATTTGCATGTATAAAAAGTAAAGACTGAAAGCAGCAGCTTAGCCAGTTACACTGTTTTAATCTTCATTAACTACATACCTGGAACATTACTGCACGTTAGTTGAGCCACCAGTTTTCAAGCAGCATCACCGCACTCAGATTCTCTATCAGTGTTAGCACTAGGTGGAGCCGTTACAGCTCTTGAAATGCTACAGGCTGGGCTTCCAGGCAGAGAACCACAGGTTAACGTTTTAGGCAGACTTTAGGGCTATAATCCTTATCCTCCTCACCTTTCCAAGTTGTACAACATAACTGCAAGTGTCTCTTCATCTCCTCAGCAGCCCACAGAACTGTTTCAGTGACACACACGCAGAGGGGAGTATGGACTGACAGCCTCTGTGCTGTGTGTCTTTTCTCAGTCTCCCCAGCTAAGAGCTGCCAAATGAAACTCTCACACTGAAGCCAAACAAGCCATTATGAACCAAGGGATACTCCTCAGAGAGATGAAAGTGTGTAAACTGTGGCTTGCAAGGCTGGCATCATCTCAGCAGTTTGTCATGCTGCCCAGCCTGCCAGGTTAGTTACACCAGGACACTAAACAGGGAATGTCTCCTCTTCGGATGATATAGCAATGAGACAGATTTAGGCCAGCTCACACACACAGACCAGGAGCTGCCAGCATACACCTGGCCAGGTAAAGGAAATTCAGTTTTACTGTTAACAGAAAGCATGGAGAATCCTCTAGACCTACCTCAGTGCGCTGTACCCCTGGCACACACTGACACAGCACAGGACTCGCTCCTGGTTGGCCTGGCTCTCTCCCAGATACTTGCACACTATGTTTCCACCCAGGCTGAAGCCCACAACAACCAGCTGAGTCTGAGGGTACGTCTTCTTGATGTAATTAACCATGGCACTAAATTCCCAGGTGCAACCTGAAAATAAAGGTAAAGCCAAGAATCATCTTCTGAAAACCTATAATCCCACTTTGAGTTTCAGTTGTGCGCTTTAAGTTCAGCTTACTATCCTGACTTTTCAATAACCTTAAGGTTTTAAGAGCTCTGATTCACACATGCGTTCGTGTATCTGTTTTATGAGTCCTGTGGACCTTAGCTCATGCTTAGTTCTGACAGAGTGCCAAAGTAAGATGAAATTAACTTGCTTGAAATTTACGGCAATAGTTAATGTGACAATCTCAACTCTTCTTTCTAAAGCATAGTCCAACAACTCTGGCCTTGACATTACTATCCAAGAGCAGCACACGTTGTTATCTTCCTGAGCCAGTTTGCCACTTCTGAACTTAAGTGAGGTGTCTGAAAAGCAGCTCGCTCCTTTGCTTTTAATAAGACTGCCATGGAATGCAGGGGATGGAAATGCAGAGTTGTTTGTCAGGACAAAGCTCAGGGGACTGATGCAAAGCCTGACTATGCAGGTGCTTTCTGGAATCAGAGGGAAGGGTTCAAGCACAGGCAGCTAGCCCTTTCTAACCACTGAGGAAGTAAAGATACTGATGTTTCTTAGAAGACACAGAGGTACCCCCTCTTCAAGAGAAGAGGCAAATGCTTCTATACAGGTCTGTTCTGCTCTCAGCTAACATCCACTTGCATCCCACAGGCTGCAGGCAAAGAGGGTTCCAGTTTCTGGCACTACTAGGGTCCTCAGATGGTTTGACAGACATGAGGACTTGCATACAGGCACCACCACCACCTACAGCTGTTTCTTCTGCCTTGTAGTTTGGGAAAAGGAAACATGAAGAAATGGAGCTGCAAAACAGATGGCATCAGGACAGTGCTTTCAACCGTTTATGCACTGTTAAGCTTCCCACTGGGTTTAAGACTGAAAACCACACACGAGGCATCACATGAACAATGGCTGTTTATTCCTTTCTAGAGTCAGGAAATCAGCTCTATCCTGTGGAACTTGCCCAGGGAGGTAACTCCCAGGAGTTAGGATTCTACCATGTACCAACCTAACACTGCTCCAGTGTGCCCCCACCCCAACTGTAGCATCCTTACTAGACACCAGCCTCAGGTTTTAGCTAGCTCTAGACTGAGCACTGGGGTTTGTGTTTACTTCAGTGAAACAGGTTCTGGCTGAGTGTTTCAGAAGGGCTTGGGCACTTCCTTGTGAACATTCCTGATGAGCAACTTCCATCAAGATGACAAATGCTGCATTGCTTTAGTTTTCTCTGGAAGAAACAGAAGTCAAAATACTTTAGTGTTTGACCTTCATGATTTGAGGGCAACTGAGAACTATTTCAGAATAGCAAGAGGTCAAGCTTGATGTCACGGCTGGAGGATTCAGCAAACCCCAAGTTCAAGCTACTTGCTCCTCAACAAATGTATCAGGAATCCAGCAAAAACTGGAAAGACACTGGGATATTTGGGTTGGAGGCATACAAAAGGCTGCTCATGGTCTTACTGGCACTCCACTTAACAAGCAACTCTGCCAAGTGATTTACTGTCTTACTCAAAGGAAATGCTAGGCATTCCTTTCCTTTCCCAAGGCTATAAGAGACTCAGAAAGGTATGTCTCAAGAGATGCACTACAGAGTAACTCCCTATGGTCTAAAGCAAAGGTCCATGGAAGAAAGCTGTCAACTTTGATCAAAAAAGCAAATGCTTCAAGGAGGCCAAGCTTAGTTCCCAGAATATGGTAGGCTTAAAGCTACTAACAGCCTAGAGACTCAACACAAATTGAAAGCACTTGGTATTCCTCAAGTCTTTTCCCACAAGTAGATTTAATGGCCATAAAATAATCAACAAAGCATTAGAGCCCATTTGCCCACCAAACTCAGAATCTCAAAGCACAGTATTGCTATTTTGGCAATACAACTGCGCAAGATAAACATTCAAACTGTTAATCCAAACTCTTAGCAGTGAGTTTTAGTCATCTTTAAAGAACAAGAAACCCAACACTGATGTGCTAAACCCACAATTGACTCCTGACATAATGTCCATAAAGATGTTTGTTGGCTCAAGAAAGCTCAGGAACAAGCAGATCAGGTGGCAGGCAAGAAAGCCACATTCTACAAAGATCATGTTACTTACTAGCAGGGCAGTTAAGTACAGCTGGAGTCACCCTTAAACACAGTTCCCTTTTAATTTCCAGGTTAACATTTCCTTACACTCAAGATGAAATCCCAAAATCGTGGCAGTTAAGCACTAACTTCTGTAGCTCCACTGTTGTACAGTGGAACTGTTGCTGTTCCTTGGTATTTGTGTGACATCCAGGGATCAATCCCCATGTGTCCCGCTTAGGACAGAAATGTCCTTTCTGGATAGGCTGGTACAAAAATCCTCTCATATTACATTTTAAAGACTCAGAAACAGTGTTTATTTTTCAGAGCCAGTTTTGTTCCACATTCCACCAAGCTGACATTTTGGCACCTCTAAAAATCACTGGAGCATGCTCTCAGCCACAGGAGTTTGGGTTTTCACAAAAAAAAAAAAAAAGGTTTCTTTCCAAAAACCTGCCTCCTTGATTAGGATACCTGTGTAAGAACCAGGAGAATAGACAAGGAAAAGTGAATCTCAGCATCTTTGTCATGTGTAAGTTCAGTTTAGTTCCTGAGAAACAATACAAAATTATCCTCACTCAGATACAGCAGTTGTGTTATGCTGAAGGATGAAGCCCTAAAAATCCCACAAGCCTGGAAATAAGTCCCCAGGTGCCGTGAAGTACCTACCATATGTGAACATCCGTGGAGAAGTGAGCTCAATGTTTGGTAGGGCTCCCAAGTGATTCAGGACGGCACATCTGTACCCATTCTTTTGGGCATAGTCAACAAAAGTGCGGATGTACTGCTTTTCACTGTGGTTAGCAATCCCAGGGCAGATCACCATTGTGACATCCTCTGCGCACAGAAAGAGAGGGAAGTTAAGTAAATGTCACTTCATACAAATTGAGAGAGTCAGAAGGGTTCCAACTGAGATCCATGGGAAACCTACCAGAAGCAAGCTAAGAACTGTACTAGCTTGCCAAAAACCCATTATGGGACAGGAGATGAGCAGTTCTAGTGCTACAGATGTGAACAAGTAATTCATGTTGCAGTAGATGAACAGTCCTGTAACTTCAGGGAAAGCTGCCTGAACAGTTCTACAGACACTGTCTAGAGACTAAGAGCAAATTCTTCTCTTTGAATGATGCTTTTGACATTACACATGTTCTGCCTTGTGACAGCCTGCAGTGACTAAGTGAGTGGAGGCTCTGGAGCCCACTGCTCATTCATGTACCAAGTAGGATGGCTATGCTATTTTTCCCTCATTTCTCTTCCAGAATTGAGTGTAACAATCTTCAAAGTGAAGCTTTGCTAAGCATAGACATTCTGATCGGCTGACATGAGCCATCATCTTCTTTGTGGCTAATGTAATTGTATTTGATGTGCTGACACTGTTCACTAGTTTAACAAGATATCATTTCATCAACTAAAAAAGTACTTCTTGTAATTCAAGTAAGCACAATAAATTACATTCAAGATTAATGTATGTACTTCAGATTAGCTCTCAGACTCATGAAAAGCTCCAACATGAGCAGCTCTAGCCACTGAATTTTTGCCTCATTAAGGGAGCACTGCTCAGATTCTTCTCAGTGGTAAAGACTGTTCTAGTGCAGCATTATACCATGAGGATCTCCACACTGACAGTTAAGGACTCCGCTTCTTTTGAAGGCCAAATGGGAGTCATGACATCAGCTACTGCAGCAGTAAATTGCATTTCTGAAGTCAAGCCACAGTAACTCAGTTTTAAGTACTGCTGTTACTAGCAGTAACAGTGAGTTTAAAACTGACATTCACTCTGAATATAAATACATAGTGTTGTAAGGAATCCCCAAGATTTTATACTTTTCATGGAGCTCTCTTCATGTCTGGACTCCATCACACCCTTTGCACACGGAGTTTGTTTTCATGCAGAACTTCAAGCACATGTTGTTAGTACAGACTATTAAAAATCTATTTCTAAGGGGTAGAATAGAAGTCTAGTTTCCTGAAGGACATTGCACAGCTAGCCTCTGTCCTATGATCCCACAGCCTTAATAGGCAAAGGGCATTCCAATCAAGGCGTACCACCAGATTCTCTTTGCCAGCCTCTCACTTTGAGGCACAGGTTAAAGAACACTTCTGTTCCTTAACTCCCCATCCCTTGCCACAGTTAATGGGTCTAGTAGGGTCTCTCCTGATGTCTAACTACAGGTATACAGAAAGATGGCCTCATACCCTCCACACATGGGTTAGTATTGCTTAGCTGCCGCACTTCAACCATCAGATATAACATCTATCCTTTCTAATACATTAAGTAGCAGTATCCTCATCCATCGCCCACAGCACAGGATCAAGGTCAGCAGCTAGATGCAGCCAGCAGCTGTTCGACTGACCTCCAATGCAGTGCTCAGACTGCGGCTCAAAGAGATCAAAGGTGGCTGTTGCTCCATCCGGCATCGTGAGGTACTTGCGAAGTCCGTATGGATGCGGTGATCTCACTCTTCCCATTTTTCCATAAAGGGCTGTCTGGATGTGTCCACTCTTTCCCCAAATCAGGGGTGGAACATACCTGAAAGAGGCAGTAATTCAATGGCTTATTCCTGGTGTGTTAATGAGCCTTTGAGAACAGATAAGCATTCCCATAACAGATCTCCAAATATAGCAACAAATATGACATGGTTTCTGCTATGACTGAGCTGGCAGCACTGATCTTTGCAGCTTTCCACAAGGAGAGACCCCTATGCTCTCAAAGCTGACAACGCAGCACTTACAGAAGCAGCAGAAACCAAACCCAAGACATTCTTCTATATTGAAGTGTTACATGCACAAATGCTTCTCACCAAATACACAGAGGCCTCGTGCCTCAGCGACACTGGGAGAGCACGTTGCTAGCCAACCACACTGACCTCCAGAACCCGGAAAGCGTTGTAAATATGTTTTAATTGAAACACTGAAGCCTGCTGGGTTGAGCCACATGAACTCATGTAAACACTTGACTGTACAAGCCAGTAGCAGAAACAACACGGTTCACAGCAAGTGCTAGAAGGCTGAAAGCCCCAAGACTTGCTGGCTGGGATGATTTCACACAGAACTGCTTTTCTCAGTTAAGGAAGAGCATGTGATTTCGTGTCTCAAGCAGAGTTAGGTAAAGCTGCACCAGCTTTAAAAGGAGCTGTTGAAATTGGCCAAACTCCATAATAAACCCCTTTCAACAGAAAAGGGGTGAGTCTACCAATTATGTTTATCAAGTATACATTAAAGCTAGACGACAAAGCAAATTGTCTTTCTCTTCCTGGTTTAAAAAAGACATGGAGGAAACACCAATATTAGCTGAAGGCATTAAAGGTTCTGTTATCAGGGTTTTTTAGTACAAGGTGAGCTGTAAGTGGTAACAGGACACATTCCATTGGCGGTGGCAGGACAGTCACCCGGCCACTCTGTGAAGGACAGATTGAGCCAGGGCCTTGAGAAAGACAGTTACATCAGCTCTGAACACGAAAGCATGAATGATTTATAGTGTAGGAGAACAGCAGTCCTAGGGGACATGCTTCCAATTAAGGAGCTGCAGTCTCTGCTACACAGAGCAGGGTACCCAGAAGAAACCTGAGAGCTGCTGACAGCACCCTGGATCCTCAGAGATTAGCAACTCCTTCCCTGTTGTGTTTTTTAAGGCTTCCTGCAATTATTTCCTGTGACTTCTTGAGACCACACAAAGCAAAGATTGTGCTCTTCCTTGTTCACAGGGGACTTAGCTCAGAATTCAGATGCACTACTTAAGCCCGTAACCCACTCGAATGTCACAGAGACCTTGCCTTTGTGCTCTGACACTACCTACCCACAGAGCTGGACCTTCTTCCCATGCCAGCTCTTGTGTCATATCAACAACTCCCTGTTCCCCCTACACACTCCTCAAAAAAACCTTTCTGTAGAAATATGAACTATCTAGGCTTACTTAGAGCATACTGCTCCTCTTGGCTTGCTTTCTCCCTGTTCTGTTCTATCATCTATGAGGGAGGCTTCTTACAGTCAAAGCAACACAATAGTTCATTGTACAGCCTGTTTTTGCAAGTGCACTTCCCAAACAGACCCAAAATAGATTGCCACAGAAGCAGATACCACTTCAAAAAAGGCTGCAAAAGCTGTCAACTGATGCTTGTAACCTTGTAAATTAGCCCTCAGTTCATCCTGGGTTTGATCACTTAACTATAAAGCTTTCCAAAGAATCTATGTGAGGCTAGTAGCGCTATTTATCTTTTACCAGCCCAGCATCTCTGGGTGATCACTGCAGCATCACTGCGAGGCATGCACTGACATGCAGCATGCCAGACAAGCAGAACCTCCCAGCAATGATGGGGACTTCTGAAATTGCTGGTAGAGATAGAAAGTAGAAAGAGGATACATGCTCACAATTCAAAGTATATATCCATTGGGATTGCAGTCAATGTAAACAAGGCTGCACAAAGACTACAGATGGTTCTGCTCAAGTCACAGCTCACTGCATAGGGTTTTGAACAGCAACTATTCTGCCAGATGGAAAAGACAATTCTCTTCTAAACCAAGAAGCAGCAGCTAGCTTCACCCCAGCCATGTACTTCACAACCAGTTCAGGTCAGTAGCCATACTCCACACTGGATAGTGCTTGACTGCCTTTTTGTCTCCTTCACTGAAGTCCTTTGCAGTGGGTTCTGCTAACAGCCTGTGGGGAGCTGTCAAATACAACCTATACTAAGAATTTGCAGCTCTTAAGAGACAGATGTCAATGTTGTTGCACAGTTTCTACTCTTAGGTTAAACACATACATTGGAAAGTTCTGGTGACTCTGCTTCTATAAAGTGCTTTTCAAATCAAAGACTGCTCCAGGTAAACCCCAAAGTCTTACCGTACAGGGCTAACAGGAAAGCAGTATCTTCAGCTACAGCAGCTGTGACTGATGCTTGCTACCACCTTGATGAAGAAACAGAAATTAAGGATCTCTGCGAGCATCAATCCTTCATGTTTACTTACAGTTCCGTTTCCAGCTCTAGGTTACAGTCATTCAGTGGAGTAGATACTGCAGCTGCAGCAGTGCAAACCACAGGATGTTGTTAGAGAGGAAATTAGAAGAGTCTTCAAAGCCTTACCACTACTGCCGGTGTTTAAATGAAGACAAATGGCTTCAAGCCTGCTTGCTTACCAAGAGTGTAGTACTTGCCTGCCTCCTCAGGTCACAGCTGGCTTCTCTAAGGAAAAAAACCTCAGGTCTGCCTTCAAATAACCCAACTGGAAGTTGCGTGAAGCTTTACACTGCTTTTACATAAGCAAATAGCAGATGCAGTTCCACTGGCATGTTCTTCATTAAAGGAAAGACTAAAACCAACAGGAATCCCTGTGACTCAATCCATAATGATGGACAAATGATATCTATGGGTTCGTTCCGTATTTCTCGCCAAGCTAGAGCTGCTTTAAACCCTACAGACAAGGGTGCATGCACTACTTGCTCCCTTCAGAGTGTGGAAGCCAGTGTTTCTAAGCATCCTATGGACCAAGCAAGTGAAATGCTCAGCTTAGTTTTCATGTTAACTCCAGTCAGTTAAGCATCACACCGACTGCAGCAAAGATGTGCTGGTGTTAGTCATTCTGCATGTAACTACACTCTATAGGTAAATATTCAAAGTTCAAGTTCCAACATGAATAATGTGCACAGGACAGTGCTCTGATGCAGGGATTTGTTACTCCTGCTCAGGCAAACCTAAGCATGTTTAGCATATTTCTGCATTTTGCCCTTAAATATAAAGCAGTTACAGCTTTGAAATACATGCAAGTGTGAGAGCAGCAGCTTGTTATCTTGCCTGTCTTTTCTTCTGCTACTGCCTATCAGCCTTTAAGCAACAGGCTTGTGGTGAGATAAATATCCTCAAATCCCTGAAGCATCCAGGCTCCACGAAACTGATCACAAGACTTCAAGAGAGAGGGGGGAAAGTTGCCCAGATTGTACAGATCTTGCATAATCAGTCAAAAATAAGACAAGCTGAAACTCTTCTTACCAGACTGATGCAAAAGCAAACAGCTATTGAAAATATTACTTTCATTAACCAAGTTGCCAATCTTACCTACCAGAAACTCTGTGAAGCCTTGTCAGAAACAAAGTCATCACAGAACCATAGAATAGTTAGGGTTGGAAAGGACCTTAAGATGATCTAGTTCCAACCCCCCTGCCATAGGTAGGGACACCTCACACTAAACCATGCCATGCAAGGCTTTGTCCAGCCTGGCCTTGAAAACTGCCAGGGATGGAGCATTCACAACCTCCCCAGGCATTCCAGTAAAAACTGTCTTCTGCTGAAAGCCAAATCTGACTTTACAAAGCATCCTTATGATCTCTAGTAGAATCAGGCATATGATCCGACTATTTCTGTTGACTTTGCATTTTGGCAATGGATAAATCTGTTTTTAAATGTCTCCCTGTAAATGACTTCAAGCTACCTCTTTCAGTGAAAGCCTACAAGAACTTTCCAAGTACTGCACATAGTAGTGCAAGACCACATACGAATGAAGAACATCTTTTCATCCAGGGTTTATGCAGACTTTCAGCTTTTTACTAAAACTGAAGAGCATAGAAAGAACCCTTCAGTCATGAAGGTGCATGATACCACACTAGTGAGGGGAAAAAAGCTTGCCAGGAATTGTGCAAGAGCCTTCAACCAGTGAAAAAGCACAGATCAGATTTTATTTAAGCTCATTATGTAAAACTCAGTTCCAGAGACAGCTTCATATTCAACTCAGCTGAAAAAAACCCTAACTATCCAGTCGTGATTGCAAGAGCCAGCACGGATTGTTTTGCAGTGAAAACAACATTCCTCATGGCAAACAGCTGAAAAGAGATGCTCCTGTGAACAATCATCTGTATGCAGAAGAGTATGTACTCAGGGGTATTTTTCTTATTGCTTACCTTAACAAAGCAAGCTCAGCAGGGTGTAACACACAGAAACAAGCTAGATACCATGCAGGCTGAGCAAACGCGTAGTACCTAGGTTTAAGCAGCGTTTAAGTACTGCCCTTTAGGTTTTATGCTAAAACTATTACTACTGCTAAATCTAATCATGTCTTCCAAACAAGGGCCCCCCACTCATAAAAGCAGGTGGCTTGCCTCCAGCACTGATATTAAGTAGAAACAGGGAAAGTGTTCAAGGACATGACAGACTCCAACTCCTCTGTAATGCCTGCTATAAAGCAAAGCGGATTTGAAAAGCAGTGTACTGTCGAGATTATCCCAGCACACCAAATTTCACTAAGTATTCCTCAGGGTGCCCTGTTCCAGCACCACATCTATTGCAGAACAATGGAAATGCTGCTTATAGTTTACAGATGACAGAAGCAGAGTTGTGAACAGCAGTCAGGAAGACCCCTTGCCAAAGAGGTATATGTATGCCCACAATAGGATGAGGATGATGTACCACAATAGCACAGACAATGATAATACAGAAGAGCCAAAGGCAAAGTTGTGTTGTACTGGAAACAAGTATTTCTATTTCTGTGAAATAAGAACAGCTTCCCTGTTTGCTTCAGACCCAAAGGCTTTTAACTGACTCATTTTCCTGTTTTGATTTGGCCAGTTGCAATAGGTGTCAGGCACTGTGAGTAAAGACAAATATTTGAGGTAGTCAGTTATTGCTTCCAGTAGCCAGTCCTGTAACTTCCAGTAGCAGGATGCTGTAACAGGAGGCAGACAGGAGAACAGGTCTTGGGATGCCAGTTACTTATTATGGAAGCTGACTTACACAGCACAAGTACAGAGCTCAGTCTTAACTGGCTAAGTGAATACACAGCCAGTTATATAAAGGTGATCACAAATGCTAATGTTTTAGCTCCAAATGCTGCATTTCAGCTGTGCAGCACAGCCACAACTATCTTCATACATGGCTGTCCACAACAGTGCCTGAGAGCATGATAGTTCCCAGGTGTTTCACAGACTTTCTCCTAGCATTTTGACATTAAACCCAATTCCAGCATGTGACTGTAGGTTAGGTTTTAGTGGTGCTCAGGCAGCAGATTATAATTTTAGAGCACATACATTGCCCATCATGCAGGAATTTAGGAAAGCAGCTGCTGTATAAGCAGCTCACACAAAGCGCATAAAAACTGCGCTATTTTTATTAGCAAGCATCAGCATTTAGGTCCTCAAAAAGATGTGAAGTGGAATTTCAGCAACAGGCATATTTCTGAAGCATTACTTCATTTCATCCAAGGAGATTAACACTTTCAACATTAACTCTCACATCACCTTTGATGTGCTGTAGTGCATTAGATGCTGATGGCAAAAAAAAGCAGAGCCTACAATTTGTCCATGTCAGGGGACATCAAGAACCACTACCTGCATTATAGCAGGAAGATAGGTTATTTTCTCCCCCCTTTACAGAGCAGTCTGGAGCTATTTAAAGGATGCTTTACAAATCAAACCTTGCTTGAACCTTGCTCTTTATTTGATGCTGGGAATGCAATTTGAATTCCAGCCAGGAAAGCTCATCTGAAAGTCTGCAGGGTTCAACTCCCTCCTCCCCAAATATGTAGAAAGTGGCTTTTTCTGCATCAGTGCAGTGAGGCTGTTCAAAGTCGCAAAGAAAGTATCTAACAGCAAAACTTTAAAGCAGCTTACAGAGCCTCCATGTTCCCTGAGCTTCTGAAAAAGAAACTAACCTAACTGGAGTATTTGCTGCCCACGGAACCTGTATGAAGTCAGAACTATTTAAAAGTACAGATTGGTCTCCCTGGTTAAACTACCTCCTTTCCAATTTAGGCAGCTTTTATTTAGTAAAGAGCATGAGTATCACAGCATGTCTTCTTTGGTGATAAGAGCTGGAGAACACAACGCTTCGGCTGATGCCACAGCTGAGCACCTAGCAAGTACTCTGGCTCCCCAGAAGGCTGCTTCAGTCCCCAGGGTCAATGCTTCAACTCCCCAATAGGGAGCTGCCATTCTTCTCTACCTCTTAACATGTTCACCTGCCAAAGCTTTGGGAGGAAGACTGTTCTAGTTTATTATTCTCCTGGAAGTGTTCCTCCCAGGGTAAATCATGAAGATGATGACAGGAATCAAACACTATTTGCTATTAGATGGAAGGAAAGAACATTGAAATGCTTGAAGATGGCTTTTCTGACTACTTGTCTCCTTACATCTAGGAGGAAAGCAATGACAGTGCAAAAGAGTCTTCTGGTACCAGGCAGCCTGCTCATCCGGTATAGGTTACTGTGCAAACAAAGGATGAGAAGGATCCAGACTGGATCTTTGACAGTGTTTACTAACAGACTTGACAGTCATTTGCTTCAATCCTTGAGAAGCTTGCCTTTATTAATGATAAAAGTGTGCAGGCAGCAAGGATAATTATTTTTGATACGGATGACACTTGTGCCACACCTCTTCAAGAATAAAGACACACACTGATTTGGCATAGGAGAGATAGGAGAAACTGGGAACAGCCAAGAAAATACTCCAGTACAGCAAGCACTGGCCAAATTTGTCCTTGTGAATCAAAGAGCCAACATTGGATTTCTACAGGAATAAGATGGCTGACTCAATACCAATTTGGGAGACAGGAAAAGAAGACAGCTGCAGCCGCAGCTTAAGCCTAAGTGCCCATGGGCACCAATAGCTGTGCTGATTTGCCAGAAGCAGCTCTCTGAACGAAAGAGTCTAATTATGCTACTCCACTTGGTAAGCCAAAATGCAGAAGGTAAAGGGAAATGAAGCTCTAGCAAAACAGAGTCTCTTGCTTACCAGTGTTTGATAGGTAGGTAGAAAGCCCCTAGTAGTTGAGAGGACTGTAAAAAGCAGTACTAACATCTGCAAGTACAAAGTACATGGCACAGAGCCATCTCAGGCAGTTTTACTATCCGAATTTCTTACATTATTCATCCACCACCACTTGGCTTACTATGATTACACTGTACTGAGTAAGTACATAGGTGAAGATGGTGCCATAAAGGGGAAATAACATCCAAAAGGTATGTTTTTTCCTCCAAGTATTTCTGAACAGCTGCACAGATGGAGTAGCTTTGTTCACTTCTGCTTCCTCCCTTTCCGGCAATACCCTCACCTCCTCTTCCCTTAAGCATGAGGGAGTTGAACAAACCAGGTCTGAAAGCCAGTTCACAGCTGTACAGAAGAGCTGGTCTTTAACAGATCTCAGACAAACCCAGTACTGATAAAACAGGAGGGACTGCTGGGCTACTTATTTTGCTTTCATGGTAGAATCTGAAAAAAGAGCTGCTTAATCAGCTTCCCCAACACTCAGAATAATTAGCAAGTAATCAAAGCCCTGCAAGATTTTGCAGTGCAGCATGGCACAAGCTGTTTGCACATAGCTTTCTGCTAATTAGTCCTACAAACTGCTTTATGCATAATTGCAGGCATTCAAATGTATTTGTTCTCCTTTAGTGTCCAGGTGACTTTCATGATAGAGACAGGATTTCTTTGATTTTTTTCCTTTTTCATTTCAGGATTGAAAAAAGTCTGTGACATCATTAGAATAAACCACACACATCACCTTACAGAGCTGTCTTTCCTGTAAACCCTTTCAATCCCCAAGAACTATTCTATTTCCATTTTCCCCAACATAGACGTAGAGGTAACAAGACTGAGCAAGTAGCTATGGACATGTTTTGTTCTAGTTTGTTTCAGTTGAGTTTGCTTCCTGGGGTCATGCAAGCCCTTCAGAGGGTGTTCAGCTCAAGAACCACGTGTTGGAAATCACTGGTCCAGTTTTCAGAGAAGCTGATCCAGGGAAAGCAAACAACCTGGATGCACACTCTTAACAGCCAGCAAGCTCTTCACTCCTGCAATTAATGCACAACAGATGTACTGTGATTTTTTAGACATGTTCACTCTCTTGGGAATGGTTTGTTCTCCAACTGAAAGCAAAGAACACTGCTCCAAGTAGTGCTAGGAGATTGTGCCATGAGAACAGAGCTAAAATAGGAGTAAACCAGACTGAATTAGCTTACAATCTGTTTCCAAAAAGGAGCTTAACGCCAGTAAGTCTTCAAGACTTGTGATCAGCACAGCCTCATGTTTGCTCTTTCAGTGACTAGGGACATGTCAATCTGCAGTGCCAACACTGAGACAAATGTCCAAGGTACCAAGTAACTAGAGACTTCTTAATTTATTTCTCAGGGAAGCAACTGCTTTGCAGTTAAGGCACTAGACATAATCAAGAATCCAATTTCAATGCTCAGCTTCAACACACACATTACTACCAAACTCAAGAGCTCATCCGGGAACCCTCTCTGGGCTCCAATTTAAAATGGATAATGCTTTGTTTCTTCCAGGAGTTTACAGATCCTATGGCCTATGATCTTATACCTTATGTAATCAAGGCACCTAACACAGCACTGCTAAAAGCCTCTCATCTCCCCTAAAATTACTATCATTAAGTCAGCTTGACTTTTGAGATCCAAAAGAAAGGTTCATGCAGCTGCACTCAGCACTTACTAGATAATTGATGTATTTAGGGCTTCTAAATGGGACTTGCAAGTTTTCAAAATGATTGCAGAAGAAATACTGTAATCAAAGTCCTTGTCCCTCCAAAGCCTCATGAAATTGTAGTAAATGCTCCATATTACTGGTGAGGGTAAGGGCAACTGCACTGATTCTAAAGATCCTAGAACAGAAGGTCAAGGATCAGCGCACTCAAATATGCAGTTGACATAAGGTCAATTGAAAGTGGATTCAACAGGCCTAGAGCCAGCCAGTATGTCATTACTTTGTTAAACTAGTTATGATGTGCTCTACCAGCAATAAATTTCATTAATCAACTTAAGGCACTTCAAGTAAGAGTACACACTTTAACAGCCATCCCTGCCTTCTTTAAGTGCACAGACACACCATGTAGGTGTTTCCTTCCTGTGAGCCCTGACACATTTCTTCCCTAATAGAAGAGCACGTGAACAAGTGCTGACTGCATCCATCTTTCCCTCATTTCTGCAAACAGTGGGCTATATAGTGCTAGTATAGTACAGTATCAGCATATAGCTACCACAGAGAGCACAGGAATGACATTTTATACATCCATGGACAGCCCTGCTCAACAGGGCTTGGTTCTAAACACAGGTACCTGGGGCATTAACAACAGTGAAATGCTTGATTTGGAACAGGTTTATTTTATCAAGAGAATACCCTGACATTCATTTGCACCCAGATTTAAGAAACACACTAGGCAGAAATATGGTTAAGTGCAGATCTTCTTCATACAAAACAGGTCAGCATGGCAAATACACATACTACTTACTCTTTGGTCAGAAGTGGGCAGGATTTGAGTAGGAAGCGTGCCAAAGCAGAGTCTTGGTAGATGAGTTCAGGAGGGGCAGTTGGGCTTTTTAAGTTTAAGCAGCGAACAATAACATAGAGAGCAGCAGCAACTGCAGCTAGCTTCACCCCATCAAACACTGCTGGCAGCTCAGAGGTTTCCAACATCACACTCATCTTGAGTCTGGAGATAAAAACAGTATCCATATTAAAGCCTTTTGCAATATACTGTTGGATATGAACATTAACACAAGACTCTGCTGCCCAGCTACATTTGCCAATTACCACTGCTACAAGAATCCTAGCATATCAACTCAGACAAGCAACTTCAGGATGAAAGGAAGTTCATTTTGGACTGCTCTGAACAGCCTGACCACCACAAGAAACATAAAGTAGATAATCAGTTGGGAAGGAGATTTATTCCTAATCAATGCTGCATTAGAATTACAACTGTCTCAGGTGTCAAACCCCACAGTCCATAGTAGCCAGTCAATGCTTTTAGGATCTTGGCCAAGACAGCTCAAATAGAAGCCGAGTGAAGAGCCAGGCTATAAAAGCACATCAGCAGCTTTGGATGTGTGCTTTCTCCCAGATGCACAAGGCAGGCATGAAATGAAGAACTTGAAAGAACTACTGTATTAGCCCCTCAGCCTGAATTTTGCAACTCCATGAGCTGCAACTGGTATTAACTCCTGCACGTAATGTAAGGCGGTCACTTTATGTAACACCGAGTTGAGCTTTCAATTCACTGTAGTTCTGCAGCTGAAGGAGCATTAAATTAATATTTAGTCTTTCAAGGGCTTCAGGGTAAAGAAAGTGGACCAAAGGAGAGAATTTAAAACCCCACAATATAAAAATTTGCTTCCAGATTTAAATCAAGTTCTTTTAACTGATCCAGCTTCTTTTGAACATATGGCTCAAGTAACTGGCTGCAGTTACTATATTCATTCGTGTTGATAGGGCAGGCTTTTCTTTGGGTCTTTCCTCAGTCGCATGGCTAACCCAAGGCAAGTACTGACAAGTCAAACCTTACCAACTTCACTTTTTCTTCGAACTAGGAAGAACTGCCAGTCCTCAGTAGAACTGTCACTGCCTGGATCCACGTGCTATCAGCGTTACCCTGTAAGAAAATGAAAAGCAAATTGACTGTTAACAATAGGGCCACATCTCAGCTGGCAGGAAAGAAAGCAAATGTATACAAACACCCTATCACAGACATTTCAATTGATTTGTGTATTCAGTCATAATTGCTTCCACTCTGATACATCTGCATTAGAAATCTGCCTGTGGACAGATTCCAGACTAGATCAGTCGCCTACAGCATATTAATTCATTTGCAGTATGCAAATGACCTTCATGAGATAATAGACAGAAAGCAATAGTGAACAGTCAGTGCAACGCCAAAGGAAAGCCAAGCTATGAACTTCCAGAAGACCACATAGCCACCATCTTTGCAAGACAGTGGCATTGTGCCCATTACGAAAGCTACACAACTCCCTTCCTATTTAAAACTAGAAGTAAGCCTACTGTTCTTCTCAACTTTGTGCCGTATCTACACTGTTCCTGAAGTGCGAAGCTGGTCTGAAAAGAAGTTTCCTGCTACTTTTACTCAGGCCGAGGGAGGCAGCTCACTCCTACAGATGGAAGCTTGTAAACAGTCTCTGCTTGTTCCCACACTTGCTTTTTGAGACATTACAACATATCACACTTCAACAAGCTGGTGAGAGCCACCAGGAGCCTCAGATACAGCCACCTAATTAACACCAGTGCGCATGCACCGGGGCTTGTTACAGGAATTTGATGATGCCAATAAAGGAGTGAGAGCTTTCAGCCTGCAACCATAAAAATGTAAGTGATAGAACTGATTCCCTATAGGCACACAAACTAATGGGGAATCAGAGCTTCCAGTAAAAAGCTCCAGAACTGTCTGCTCTCTACCATGACTGCTGCTTCCAACACCAAGAATACACCAAACAGGACAGGTCATACCAAAGCCTTACTCAGAGCCTCAAAAGCACCCTCACGGCCTCAGAAGTACTTTCTGTACTCAAAGCAGCCACACTGAAATCCCTTGGAAGAAAACAAGTGTGACATCAGCTGTTGATTAACAGAGCGCTGGAAAGCTGCAGGTTGCTGCCACCACAACTCCCTGCTCTGATAGAGGGCAGAGGGTGAGGAAAGCAAAGACATTTAATACTGAACAACTCTGAGGGTTTTGTTTTCCATTTCTGGGCTTCACACAGGAGTGGGCTACAAAAAGCCATTTATTTTCCTAATGAGATTACATTGGCATGTGTGTTAGTGTGAATGCAATGTTCAGCTGTAGTATGTTATCTCACTTCTATACTTAGACTTTAACCAACACTACCACCAACAGCATAGGAGACAACAGGCAAACTACAGCAACGGCTTCTCCAGGGAAAGCACAACAGGCAGAAAAGGAGACCAAGATCCTGAACTCACAACCAGGCACTTAAGCAAACCTTCCCCAGCTGAAACTCCCATAAGCTGTGCTGGCATCTTCCTTTTATTAGGAGATACAAGAAGTTACCCAAAGCCTTCCCACCACTGGGTTTGAAGCCAGTTCTGTTTACAGCTTTCATTCTATTAGTGAGTTTGTTAAAAATAAAACTGGCATGGATTAGTCATTAGCATTTTATCATTACTCAATAAAACAGATCCAACTAAACTGTATCTTCCTGACAGTCTTCTCTCTCAAGTGATCTTCAGATAACAAGCACATCTTCTCAGACTTCTATTTTAGCCTATTGCTACTTTAAAAAAAAAACACACTTTTTGGAATTACACTCAGAAAAACCAGCTGTTAAGCAGGATCAACACTTCTGAACTAGTCTTTTTCTATTTTAGGCAATCGAACACACATTCACTGCACTTACAAACCTCAAACATGTGCTAGAGGTTCATGTATTTGTCAGTATCTCTACCTAAAAGTTCAGTCTGAATACTAATACAGCTAATACAAAGTTGGCACTACAGTTGCACAGCTGCCTACACAGATTCACTAAGCAATGGATCTAGTCCGTGAAGACTATATTACAGCTATGGATCCAGCTGTGGCACTTCAAGTACCTCCTCTAGAGTCTGGTCCCTCTGAAGACCTAAACAGACCTGTCTCAACCACGGTGGATTTGTAGGGACTGATAGAGCATTCTGCTCTGAAATGTGAAGAGTTCAGCTCACTGCAGTGGATTTGGGAGCTCTGCCTCTAATCACACAGGTCAAATGCCTCCCTGTTTATACACAGGGGCAAGGTCACCTTGCTTCTGCTTTGTTAAACCTGTTTTGCATCAACCCAATAAATTGGTGTTTACAAGAAGGACAGATAACTAGCACTGAGCCAGCCAGGTTTTAATCTAGAATCTCCTCTTAGTCAGCATTAATACAAACAAGCAAACATTTCTGTACACAGAACACCAGATTTGCTCTTAGCAGGCTAGACAAAATGAGCAAGAGGCAGTAAGCGCATCACTGGAAGCAATTAAGCCTGCCTTTTCATCCATCACAGGGTCCAAGATCCGCATTCAGGAACACAAAGAAGCTGAAGCTCTTGGGACTGAAGATGTTATTCTGAAGCACCTTAAGTGTACAGTTCTTTTTGTAATTCACTCATAAGCATGACAACCCCAAAGACTGAGAGTCTTCTCAAGCAATGTTCTTAGTCCCATTTGTGACTAAGGACTAACTGTAAAATCAATCACTTTAAGGCAAGGGCTGGATTTGTGAAGTCTTTTCATTTGCCCTTTCAACACAGAATAAAAAGCTGAAAATGATGTTACAGGAGGAAACACTTCAGTATTACTGTTAACAGCATGCACCTTACCCTTCCAAGTATAATGAGAAAAGCCCCATGTTTCCCTATTCCAGACAGGAGCAGAAACAGTACAACAAAAGCCTAAAGAGCTGCAGCAAAGTCTGTGTGTCTACTTTCAAAGACACTGGGTTTTGGGAAAGCCATCATCAAGACACTCACTTGTAAGTGAATTAATGACTGACAACAAATCTGAAACCTGGGCACATTCCTGTTCCAGGTTCCCCAGGGAGAGGAGGCTCTTTCAGGGACAGAAGTCACTTCACCCCATGACTCAGTAGGGCACACAGGATTTGGTAGCTACCAAGCACTAAAGCTTCTCCACCCAAGCCAAAGCTGAGCCTGACTCTGCATGCTGGCAAGCCAGCATTAAAAAAGCGAAGACATTAAAGGAAGCCACTCCCATGGGGTCCTTCCCTCAGGCCTTTTAGTGAGCAACTGAAAGCCTGGCAGACATTTCACTGAAGCATTAGAGATGCTTTGGGCTAAGGCGAAGATGCAGCCAGATGGAACTGCCTACAGACAAGAGTAAAGGCAGCCTCTTTAAAAGCAGCTCCACTACCAAGATACTTTATACTTTTTACAGTCACTGAAGAATCCTGAAGGAATCTTGTTTCCAGTAATAGCAGTTTGATACAAAAGCCTCCTAGATGCCCTCCCACTAGTCAGCATTCTGGCCGACTAGTGCTACCAGAGCTCAGCCGAACACCAACACACTGGAACATGCCTGGCCAACACTGAAAGCCTTTACAAATCCCCTTTCCTATCTTCTTTCAAGTAGTGCAATGCCCTTCCCTTCCCCACTAAGATTCAGAAGAGCCAAAGAGGCTGTTTCTAGACAGATTAAGCAGACTTCATTAACTAACATATCTTGGACTGGTTTCATTTATTTGTACTGCTTCCTTGGGGAATAAAACTCTAAGCAAGTCAGCTAGACAAGAGGAAAGCAAAACATCCCACTTTCAAGCACTGTGTCTAGGCAGATGGGAAAGTATTAAGCCTGAACTGCTACTTTAAGGCCTCCATAAAGTTACATAGATAAAAGTATTTTAAGGCCACACAGTACTATGTCTGATGGGCTTAGGAACACAAAGCAAGGCATCACACCATTTGAGACTGGCATCCAACAAGCCCAAGCTTACCTCATTCAGAACCTCCTATTATATTCAGTGGTAGATAACAAGAGAAGCAATGCTGAGATCATCTTGATGTATCACCCTGTACTTCTGGCTATTTAAAAGAACCAACTAAGTCTCAGACCTCAAAGCACAGAGGGAATAATGAGGAAATAGCCAAGCACTTCAAGCACTTAAGCTTAGATTTAGATGTGGCCAGGAGAGATAAAGTGCATTTATCATCAGAGTCATCAGGAGCCTGGCAAAGCCCACCACAGTTTTGCTGTCAAACAAACATCCAATAGGTTCTTATCTTCAAATAAAGAGGGCACTCTGACATGTTCCATCACAAGGATGCTTTAAAAGAACATTACATGGAAGTCTTTGGTGCAAATCCCTCCACTTTGTGCTAGAGCCAGCACCCAGGCCAGGATTTGGTTGGTCGGTGCATGTACAAAGCAGCAAGTAGTGTTTACACCATGTCCTAACAGGAATTTCTTGGCTGGAGCATTCAATAGAATTTGACCTTTTCATCGGATACAATACTTGGCTCATACACTAAATTTAGAGGTACTGTGAAGTTACAGGGACAAAGTTCATAGCACCAGGCATCACCCACACTGGAGTTTTTCTTTATTGAGAGGTTCTACACCTTCAGAGCAGAAGCCAAGTACCTAAGATGGATGTACAAACCAGCTTGCTTAAAAAAGCACCTGAGGATAAATCTCTAGCCATCATGGCCATAAACTCTTCAGGTTTTCACTTCCCCAAGAAGGCTAATTTACAGTCAGATGAGCCTTGGATTTCACTTCCTTCCAGCTACAGGAACTGCTTCTGTTTCTTCACAATATCATTTGAACTGATCAAAATGGTTCTACTGCCTGACAGGCAGATTTTGTGTATTATGCAAGAATGTTGTTATGTAGACTCCCTGTGTGTCACCTTATCTGGTTCCCTGGCTTGTTTCAGATGGATTGGAAAACACTGCATTAGTTTTTATTGCACATGCCTGATACGTGAGACTAAGCTAAGACTAGGCTCTGATGACTCCACACAAATCAACTAATTGCATCTTATCTTAAAGGAAAGACTCATGTTATTTAAACCAACATAATTATTTGATTACTGCAGAGTCTTAGGACTTTGTCCCACTCTAATCAGTGCCTTATGCAACCACAGGGCACAGCTTCAGCCGCTTGCTGAAGGGCGATATCCCTCAGTGATATGGTTTAGTGGTGGTCTTGGCAGCCCTGACATAATAGTTGCACTTGATGATCTTAAAGGTCTTTTCCAACCTAGCTGATTCTATGATAGGTCAAGTTTACTTTTAGGTACTGAGAGAGAAGAAATTCTGGCTAGCACATTTCCACAGTCTTACAGTATTAGCAGGTGCCTCTTGCCTACCACATAACTGTCAGCACACAGCATTAAGCCCAAAGGAGGAAGTGGAATAAATACACTACAGAGAACCTGACAACCCATGCTCTGTAGCTTGGGAACATTATTAGCACGAAGCCAGAGATAACTAAGTCAGCCAATACCAACTGCATTACAGACAAACATCTCCATCCCCAAAGGGCCCTGCTCTATTCCTTCACTATATTTTGAAACACATTATACTGTTAAAGGTACTCCAACACCCCCAAGCCCACAGCCACAGAACTCAGATATACGTATCCTAGGAGCAACCCAAGGTCCAAGCACACCACAGCTGTGTGTTTAGCTAAGGGATGCACAGCCAAGGAAATAGGGAACATGCCTCACACTAGATTATCTGCACAGCAAGAAAACACTATCATCAACACACACATTAAGACAGCAGAGAAGCTTTATTCAAAACTGGTCCAGCTCAAGCCATCTGAACACACCTATACCTGAACATGATCAAAAGCTGAGGTACCACTTGACTCTGAAGTCTTCAAAACCCTTGCTCATTTTGTTTCTCCTGACGAGCAGCTCTGCTCCATAGCAGTACAGAAGATTTGCCAAGTCATTCCCTCAGTTTGTCCATGACAGACAGAAGGCTCATGCTAGAGCAGTTTAATTCACATGATAACATTAAAAATGAAGCAACAACTTTTCAGGACAAAATAAGCAAACAGATTAGACCTGACCAACACACGGCAACCACTACTGCAGAACACTCAAGCTCTACCAGAATGCCTATTAAAGCAGAGATTTGGGAACACTACAGTAGTGACCAGCAATTCAGTGTTTGAAGCTACATCACCTACTCCCCTGCTGAACCTGAGTGGGAGGTTAGCGATATTACAGGTTTCCTTACCTCTTAAAGGGATGCTCACTGTAAATGACAGTGCATTTTGTTTTTTCACTCAGTAGTCTTGCATATTCACATATGCCCAACCAACATTTCATGGAACTGGGTGTTCCAGTTAAGGGAGAGCCAAGCTTGAACAACCTCAACATAATCCTTTTGGAAGCTGTATCACTATGCAAAAGCATTCTGAAAATGTAATATGTTTAGAAGTGTGACAGACTGCTGAACTTGCTAGCAGTCACTTGTCCTAGCTGACCCTTGCCATGAGAAGCCTGCTATTTGAGCATTCAATGTCCTGAGTAGGACAATTATTAGTAACTAGTACATCACAAGTTTCAGAGAGTTTTTGTGTTTATAAGAGCTCAGTACATATTAGTAGAGGAAGCTGTCACTGCCTTTTATTATAGTCAGACCAAGCCCAGGATGATGAGAAGCACAAATATTTATCAACAGCAGTTAAATGCTAGGCAACTGAACTTCTTGGTCAATCTAGAGATGCAGATTAGTATCTTCTGCACGTTGCACTTCCTTCCACTGCCATTACTGCTAACAGAGCAAAGGCACAAAGATGTTTCAAACACCTGGTTTGCACAGAACTGCTTTGCAAGGCATTTTGAATTACTGCTGCCTGCTGCTGGCACTGAGAGACTATCCTTATTATCAAGTCAACCGATACAGCTGGAGAAAAGACAAGCCCTTGGACACAGAAACTTTCTTAGAGCTAGAAGAGGCTGATAGCTGCCTGACTAGCATCATTGCCAGCCACATGTTGGGCAAATGGGCCTTTGCTTTTCTGTAAGAAGGACAGATTGCCCTTGCACACTGAAATTAAATCAAATTGACCACAACCAGCTAAGTCTGACCAGACTTTTAACTGCATATAAGCTTAAACTTCACCAGCTACTTAGGCTGAAGGGGAAAGATTTGCCTTTAAGTACAGCTGATCTCTAGTACACATTAAGAATAGCAATTCAGAGCTATAACATATCATGATATACAATCTTTCAGAGAAACTCAAAAGTGTAGATGGAGACTCCAATATATTGACTATCATAATTCAGGCTTTTGCTGAAAAGTCCAGAAAACCAGTTCTAGGCTGGTGTCTGCATCTACATCTTTCAACAAGGATTACAAGGACACAAGATCCCAGCACATACACCCCTGCTAGAGATTTCACTAAATCCCATTCTTCCTTAACTTAATCAAAGTTCTGGCACCATGGAAGTAAGGCAGAAAAGGCTGGAGGTACAGAGCAAGAAAAGGGAGTAACAGAGCAATGTGAATCTAGGAGCATCCAGGACATTTCCGTTATCAAGTGAAGTTAAACAATACACACAGAAGACAGCAAGACTCCAAGCACAGGAGGTTTGAATCATGCTCTAAAGCCATGTACTATAGAATTTGATGTTCTATAGTACATCAAATCACATCCAGAAGTACCGCTGGAACTTAGTAGATTTGGATAACCCTTACACATGCCTGTTGTTGAGAACAAATACTGTCACCTTTCCTTCCCAATACCACATCCCAGAACAGTGAGTATTTCAGTGTATTAATCTCTTGGTTTTCACATGACACGTCTAATAACACAGCTTTATGAAACCCTATGTCTAAGCTGGTGATCATTTCCTCATCCTCTGTGCAGCTAGTGCATTCAGTAACATAGAGGACTTCCCATGCAAAAGCTGAAATACAACTAGTTTTAAGAATAAGGCAGGAGAACAGAAGAACCCAAACATTAGCTCCTAAGGTTTTTTTTATAGCCACCTCCTCCTTACTCTTAAGACTGAAACAAATGATGGCTAGAATAATAAGAAAGGCAACATGTCCACTGATCCAAGAAGAGACAAGAGAACTTATTTAAGCTTCACTTGCGACATGAGAACTAAGTAAGCATCTAGGAAGAAAATGAAGTAGGTGAACCAAGATACCAACAACCCAAGACTAGTTGTCCATAGCGAAACTCCCCGCACAGGAAATAAACATTATCAAATAAGGTCTGAAAATAAGTTATCACGAATGCAGACGGCTGAACCGGGTGTCCTACGAACACCACATCAGTGACTGACTAGAACGCATCAACGTAAGCAACATTACAAATGTGACTGAGCATGATAACCATTGATAAACATGGTACACAAGCTGAACAGGCTGTAACAGTTAGATGATTAATAAACCACAAACATTTGTTACAGAAGGAGGCACCAGTGCTGTGGAAGCCAAACAGCAACCTCTAAAAGGAGACAGGATTCTTCAGTACTGACCACACCAGTGACAACTATACCATAATAAGAGGATGCTGTTATGAATTCCCTGATAAGAACTGCATGAGAATGCAACCCCTCCAGCCATAACAGTGGGAATAAAACTACTGCTGACATGCCTCTTAGAGTTACCATCAGGTGAGGCCCTTCACAAGCTATAATACATCAACTAGGACAGATTCAGCTATCCATCCTGTGCTGAAGACACAGTTACACATGAAGCTGTATAAAGGAGCCTTGTGCAACCTGCTCCAGGTGACCCTGCCTTGGCAGGGGGGTTGGATCCGATGATCTCCAGAAGTCCCTTCCAACCCTAATGATTCTGTGAGCAGGTAGGATCCTGTCACACAGGCTGACAAGCATGTATACAGTACACATCACTTTAAAGCTGTTACGAGTGAGGACCAAGAATCACAAATAACAGACGAGAAGAGTCCTGCTTAGGAGCAGCAGTGTGATCTGGCAGACATCAGCCAGAACTCACCTGTCTCTACCTCACACCAGTATCATCCCCTCAGGATAATACCGGTGTGCAACAGATCCTCTCAGGATGATACTCAGCTCCCACCAGCTTACAACTGCTCCCCACCCAAACCTTCATCCCCGTGAGCACAGGCTGCTCCCGCACCGCTCTTCTTACCCTGCACAACCACACACGAAGCGATGGGGAAGGCTGTCAGCATACTGCCAGCCACGCAGTGCTCCCAGCCCCGGCGACAGCCCAAAGGAGAAGCACCGAGAGGGGGCTCCGCCGACCGCCACAACCGGGCCACGCCACCGCAGGGCTACCCGCACCTCCACCCGTGCAATGAATATGCGAGGCGAGCCTGCGGCAGAGCGTACACAGAAAGAAGGCGAAGACCCCGTACCGCTGGGAAGGAAAAACGGAAGGACCCCCACAGGGACACTGCTGCCGCCGCTGTCGCCTCTCCTGCGGGCCCGGCGCCGCCGCCGCCGCCGCCGCCGCCGCCGCCGCTCGCACCCGTCTACAGAAGCCCCGCTACCCGCGACCCGTCCGCACTCGCACTCACCCTCACCCTCCCATTGGCCTCTCCGCCCTGCCGCTTCCGCCCAACTCCGCTCTTGGATTGGCCAGAAGGGCGAACGTATTCTAGCCGGGCTGCGCAGGTGCCATTGGCTGGTGGAGAGGCAGCGGGGAGGAGGCACTGCTGTTCCATTGGCTCGGGACCCTGCCAGTCAGGCGGTGATTGGCCGGCAGCGCGCCGGGCGGGGCTAGCAGTGCCTGTTGGGGAGCGCCGGGTGCCGGCGCCATGACAGAGCGGGGCTGTGGTGTTGGCCGCGGTGACGTGGGGGTGAAGCAGCGGCCACGCCGCGGACCGCTTCCTGCTGCCGGAGGCAACACTCCGGCCGCGATGGGGGGGAGCGGCTCTGTATGAGGTGCACGGTCACCCCGCAGTGACATGGAGCTCGGTGGTCCTGAGGGCCGGGGAGGGTAAAAACCTCTCCATTGTGGCATAAGGTGCTTATGGTCCATGTAGGTGTATTCAGGTGCTGAATACTAGACATGTAATACTACACTGTAGTAAAAAGTAAGGAATAGAGCCTTAAAAATAATGGCCAGGCCTCTTACTGCCCCCAGGTCATCTGTGTGTGGTAAACGTGGTGCTGGGGTCTTAGAAGCGATGTGCTCATCACCCCGCAAAGGCTCAGGAGCTCCTGCCTGGTTTCCTCCCACTCAATGGGATGTGCAACAGAGACAGAGAACTCAGCTCACAGGTAAATGGGAGCCTGCCGCACGTGGAAAACCAAATAATAACACGACAAATGTCTGCGATGTTTATAAACTTGCTTTTCTTGTGGCTTCCCAAATAGGCCACAAGTTATGTCGCTGGTAACATCAACTGTTCCTAGCTATGGTAATGGTTGCTTTATATAACTGGATGGAAAAAAACCCTTCCCTTGATTTCAGATGTTTTGTTTCCTGTGTTTACAGGGAGTTTGGAGCTTCCTACGTAGAGAAAGCACTCAAGGAGCAAGTCACATTTTCCAGAGGGTTGTGTTTCTGGAGATGAGTAACTGCTGTAGCCTGAGTCACGGTGAAGAAGGGAGCGATGAGGAAGGACAGGGAGGGATTGCTGAGATTATGGTGGCAGAGCAGAAACAGCAGCAGCCCTACAGTGAGCATTCTGCCTTGCTTTCTACAGGTGTGATCCAGCACCACTGCCAAATGAGAGATGAATTCCTTATCTTCAGCCTTTAATTACCCTTGTGAAAACACCCAGGGTTTATGGTGGATGGTAAACTTGTCAGCAGCTCAGCTGGGCTGAGGTTTGGTATGTCTGAAGTAATTGAGTTGTGTTTGCGATCAGGCTTCTAGACAGACTTAGTGGATAAACTTCCTCTGTCAGCTTCTTAACTAAGTATTTGAGGAATGTGTTTGAACTTGATTACAGAGAATTCCAGTCAGTTGATTCTGGTGGACCTTGGCTCTTCACCATTGATCCAGGCAGAAAAACACACCATAAACCAGAGCTAAGCCTTCAGGCAAGGCTTTTATTTTAAATCCTTGAGGCTGTTGGAGGTTTCTCTGACCTGAGAGAAGCGCAGCTATTAGAAGAGATCTTTGTCAAGCCACAGGCGCAAAGCAAACCAAACTCTTAGCTGCCCTCTTGCTGAGAAATGAAGCATAAGGTGGTCTTTGGTACTGGAGGTGCTCAGATATGTCAGTGAAGAATGAGAGCAGAGAGCCAGAGGGGACTAACACTGAGGAGGTGGCAGCACAAATGCAGGTGGGAGCCAAACTCCTGAGCTGTGCCCATTGCAAGAAGAAGGGATGTGACAGAAAAGGTTCTGTGTCTGCAGGAAGGGAAAGAGGAACCAGTGCAAGTCAGTTCGTGTTTTACTCTGGATAATGTTGGCGGTTCCAGCTGCACCTTCTGGACTTGGAGCAGAGATGGCCAGGAGAGAGCAAGTGTGTTGTGTGAATACAAACCCAGCTTGGGGCTATTAAACTGGCTTTCAAGCCATGGCTTGCAGAGGAAGCTGCCCTCCCTGTGAGTGTGCGGGGAGCTGATGTTGCTATGGTGGAGCTGCTGGTGTGCTGGTTGGTGTGGGGAGGGTGCTGTGTGCTATGGGAGGAACTGTGCCCTGGAGCCAGGAGTGAGGCTGTACCACTCACGGCAATCAGCTCACGCTCAGGAAATGCTATCTGAGCAGTAGCACAAACCATCCAGTAAAGGAAGGGTGCTAGAGAGAGCTTAGCTCCATTCCCAGCCTCCTAGGGAGGGATTTGGCAGCTCCAGCATAACAGATGCTTCTGTCTGGTGTTGCTGCAGAGAAGTAGGATGAGGGTGTCCAAAACACCCTAACACTTTGGAGACAGGAGGATCCCTCTTTGAGTAGTGTGCTTACTGCAGAAGAGGCCAAATGTGTGTGCTGGAAACTGTAAGCACAGGAAAAACACAGCTTTGTCTTGTGATTTGGGCAGGTGCTTACCTCTGTGCAGTGAGGCCAAAAAATGGCTTCTGGTAATTTCACCTTTTTAAACCCCAGTAGTTGGAAAGGTACCAGGCAGAGAGAGCTTGATGTGGTTCTGAGCCAGCCTGAGACACCCTGTGCAACACCATGCTGACACTCACCTTTTGTTCTTCACATCCCTCTCATTTGGCTGTTGCTGCCACAAGGAACTCAAACTCTTCTTCTGCCTCATTTCCCCTGGCCCAGCTTTTTTCCTGCTCAGCAAACTCACCGTGTGCTGAAGGACTCTTGAGGGACTTTGCACCTTTGTAGGCACCTTTTTGCTGGAGGAAACACGAGGTGTTGATCTCTGCCAGTGCAGCAGGAGCAAAAAGAAAAACATCTCCTATGACAGGGTTTGATTGCCAGCTGAAAGTAAGTGGAGTGCCTGTCAGTGACATGTGAGCACCAAAAAGCTTTGCAGATGGAAATAAAGGCTATGTTTTTTCCTCCTCCCCTGCTCTGCCTCCCCTGCAGTGCCAGCGAGGCATTGCAGAGCCGGAGAGCCTGTTGGGTCGGGATGCACAGTGCTCCTTGGACTCTTCTGTTGACTTAAAATGGTGTCTAAAAGTGTAATGGGCACTTTGGAGATCTCTAAATAGAGCAGCCTCTGTCCTGAAGAGCTGACAACATCAGGAGACAAGTGCCAGGGGTGGGAGAATGCATCACACACACCAGCCGAGGAGGTGGCATGTGGCCCACCTGCTCAGTATTTTTCCATCACATTTCCATTCAGCTGTTCCTTGCCAGCTTCCAGCTCTGTCACTCTCCTCAGCAGCTTCTGCTCTGGGTTTATTTAGCACGCTATTTATTTCCTAATTATAGAACTTAACTGACTAACCTCAGCCCCCCTGGGTTACTGCACTCCACCTTTTCATCCCCTGTAGAACAGAGGCTCTGCTCTCTTCTGATGGCTGAAGGTAGTTGTTAGTGACTTTATATCTCTCTCTTTTTTTGTTGTTCTTCTACCAAACCCAGCAGGGCTCTGGCTGCTGACACAGGGACCTTCAGTGATCATTTTAGAGCAGATGGTTTACTCCATTCCCAAATTCTTTAAACCAGAAATGCCACTGAGCTGAGCACTTTACCAGGCTGTGCTCCCCTGCTTCTCTCCACGGATTCCTAACAGCCAGCTCACTCCTTTTACTCCACATGCAGCCACAGCTGGCTGGAGGAAGAGGGTTTGAAAACCATTCCCCAGCATCAGCAGTGCTTCTGGAAGCATCGTGGCACTGTCAACACTGCCTGGCTCCACAAGCAGACTCTGCTCTAGGGGGAGGGTTTGTCTCTGTCTCCCTGAGATGAAGCTGTGCCACAACACTCCTGCATTTTCCAGGGACTCAGGTGAAATTCCTACCTCCTGCACCAAAAACTGCCAGGCTGAGCAGAGCTATTCCCTGCAGCCATCTCCAATGCCACCTCTTATTTGCTCACAGCCATTTCTGCCTCTTTATCACACACTGTGGTAAATCAAGAGACATCTGCAGGGGCCAAGCAGTGCTTTGGTGTGACACTTGTTCCTAGAGCTTTCCACACAAGCAGGGGGGTTACATGCAGGGGAGGCTGCATGACAGCAGCAGGTATCTGGCAGCAAGAGCAGGGAGAGGAGGTGTCTCTGGTAGGAAGCAGGATGGATTGGAACAATGACTGTAGTAAAGCCAGAAGGATGTATGAGCTGTTTCTGGAGTGTTTCCAAGATGTCATACTGAATGAAGGAAACTATTTGTCTTCTGTTTAATTCCGAGTGGTCTGTCTGACATTTGCCATTATACTGTGTTCCTGAGGTTGGAGTTTGGAAGGACTGTGATTATCCAGCCTCAGAAATCCAGTGAGGGAGACTGCTAAAGCCACAGTTTTTTCAGTGGCTCCTTGTGAAATGCTTTCTCTGGAAAAGTTGCCATAGAAGCAGTGGTGCATGAGGAGAATGAGGGGCTGCAATCCTGAAATGCTCAGTGAACCAAACAATGGGATTATCAGACCTCTATAAGAATCTAAGTGTTAGTATTGCCTAAGGAATGGGGAAGAGGCTTTTCCTACCGAGCAGTATTTATGGTGGAAAGCTACTGCCTGGTGCCAAACCAGCGGGAATCAGGATGGGTCTGGGAGATGGGGAGCACACAGCTGTGTGTGGATGAGGGAGTATGAAGAAAACAGTTGTGTTTCCTTTGGGGGAAAGGGTGATGGTGTTAGGGTACAGGGAGGCACATCTCTGTTTCCTGGAGGTGTAGAAGGAAAGCAGGAGTGAGGGGAAAATAGGCTAGATGCTGTCACGGGGAGGTGGTTGTGGGTGAGGCTGATGTGGACCACTGAGATACGGTCTGGGGAGGAGGCATCAAGGAGCAGTGGGCTGGCTGGGATGAAAGGCAAATCCAGAGCATCCCCATCTGCCGATGCTTTCCTGGAGCAGCCTCCCAAGAAGACAGTGACTGCAGAGCTATTGCCATCACTGATCACACACCACTCCTGCAGCTGACCTCCCCTGGCTTTGCAGGAGCAGCACTACCCTATGGAAACACTGCCTGTACTGTTACTGAGGTAAATATTGCAGGGGTTGGAGGAAATAAACACTGCTGCTGAAGCTGTAATGATCCCTTCTCTGGGCTGACACCATCTTCGCTCGCTGCAGGCTCCACCTCACAAAACTGGTGTTTCAGCCTGTTGGAAATGATGCCAGATTTACCACCCATCTGCTCTGAACAGACCAGCTTGAAGATCCTGATTCCTGAAGTTCCCAAGAAATCCATCCTTGGATTTGGCCGCAGGTGGGACATTTACAGGGCTACACAGGTAGGGAGCATTGCAGGACTGGAAGGATTCATGGCTGAATAGTGGTGGTGGAGGTCCTTCGTCCAGACCAGGAAGGAGCTGCTGCCCCACCGGAGGCTAGAGGGTGCTGTGCTGCAGAGAATGGATGTCCTCCCTTCCTGCTCCTCATCCCTTCACAAGCAGGTAAAAATTGCCAGGAATTGCTGCTTCAGAGCTGAGGTGAAGACTGAGGTGCTGATGGTGGTTACTGACCACTGCAAGGCTTTCTTTAGACTAAAATATCAGTTAATATATATTAGTTAGCACCCATATGACATACATAAAGGTGGCTTTTCTGAGATGGGTGAGACCGCAAAACAAAGGGGAGAGAAACAGGAGTGGCAAAAAGGAGTGAGAAAATGAGGAACAGATCAGGAGATAAAGAAGCAGAGTGGAACCAACCCAATAAAAAGAAGAATAAGGACAATAGAAGAACAAAGACAGAAAATAGAAGATGAAACCAATGCAGAGGATCATATCAGATGCTGTGTCAAATTAAAGGCTTCAGATGTGCTGAGTGATGAAAAGGGAGATTTGCTTGGGATAAAAATCAAGGACCATTTCTTGGTTGTGGTGGCTGAGGCTGAAAAGGCCGTGCTGATGGGGCGTGATCAGCTCCTGTTTACCCAGCTGAGGTGTGGCTAATCCTAAACTCCAGCATTAAGAGACACAGAACAGGCAAGGGGGGGGGGGGGGGGCCCTCAGGGGG
>NDXB01013438.1:88836-127836 GCA_002631895.1 Agapornis roseicollis
GGGGGGGGGCGCTCATGGAGGACATGCTGTGTTTGTACAGGGCTGTGTTTGTACAGTGCCTGACAGGCAGCTGCAAGACCAGGCAAAAACACAACATGCTCCCAAACAAAAAGCTCTCTGAGAAGATTCCTGCTCCCTGGAAAGCCTGCCAGCTAACCACAGAGCAAACATGCCTCCTGCGTGGGGCTGCACGTGCGCTGCAAAACACAGCCCTGCCACCCCGAAACTGCAGTTGTGGGGTCACTGTCCTCACCACTGGCAAACGTGGTCTGGCTGCCTGCCTGCAGCACATAACGCAAATGGGCAAGCATAGACAGAAGAGGAGGAAGCAAAGGTAGAGGTTTTCTTACAGTCTTAGGTCTTGCGGAAGACAACCCACCAAAAGTGAGAAGATGCAGATGTGATACAGGAGGAGGAAGACTGCAAAGGAGCCCCCTTTCACAGTACCCAAAAGGGGCTGCACCTACCACTGGGTTCTGGTGTTCTTTTAGGTGAGCAGCATCCTTACAGTGTGGTGTGTCCGTGGAGCCAGCCCTGCTCATGGAAATGAGACACATCAGATCTTGGATATAGATGACCTTGCTCCTGTTTTCCATTTCGAGCCTGAGGTGAGATAGCAAGGACTGGAAGGGAGCATCCTAAGCTGGATACAGGCTCCTAATAACTGCCTTGGCCACACCACATGTTCCAAAGGAAGTGCTGGGACTGCATCCGTAGATCTCTGTGGAACATCTCAAAAAGGCACAAGCAAATTCTGCCCAGAATGTGGACTAAGGGGAATGCTCTGTGACGATGCAAAGCCCCATTAGGAGCTATGAAGTGTTATGAAACCAACATACTTTCACTCACTGTTTCTAATCTCCATGTCTCTAGTGAGAGCTACTGGTCTTACTGCTGGAACTGTCAGGGCAGCAGCCCATTGCCAGCTTGGGAATGGGGACTCTCTGCTGGAGCTGGGTCTGTTTTAACTCCTCAAGTGGCACTGGGAGAATGCAGAACAGTGGGATTTGCTTCCAGTATAAACTGGGCTGATGGGCAGGACAAGGAGTTGAGAAGGAACAGTGAAATGCCTGGAGGGGATTTGGTTTCAGAAGGCAAATTGGTTCATGGTGTAATAAATGCTCTGGTGGATGTTGGACAAGGTAATTGATGGGATGGGAGATCCCTGTGAGAAGGAGGAGTGGTTGCAGAGGGCATATGGAGTATGACTAACAGAATATATGTCTTCAAAACACATTAGTGTAAACTTTCAGCTGGGAGGGAGAAACACATGGGAAACTTTACAAAAGTCTGATACAAACTTAGCTCTAAGAACTATAATAATGAAATATAGAATAACTATATAGAAATGTAGTTCCAACCCTATCCATTCTATGTAATCTCCTTTGGAGGATGTTTGTGAAGCAGTCAGGGGATGGGTGGATACCTCTGTCCCTCAAAGACACTCTTGTTCCTGCTAAGGAGGTTTTCACCACTCCAAACAGTGTATATGAAAACTATGGAGATGCCTGTGGATGTGCAGAGCTATCAGCTGGCTTCTTTCCCGGGAGCTGTTGCTGCTGGGACATGAGGTAGCACAGCCCCAGGCAGAGCACCTGGGGAGGACACAGCTGCCTCATGTCCCTGCTCCAGCCTCTTGTTCCCTTGGGATGTGCAGCCCCTGGGGCTGGCTACGTGCACTCCTCCATGGTGGGACTGCGCACACTGACCAGGCAACAGCCCCATCAGGCGTGGCCATGGCTGTCACAGATGGGTTTCATTGAGGACACATGGAAGCCTGGCTTGGAGCTTGTTTTCATTTCCTTTTGAGGAAAGGAGGAGTCATGGGAGAGGAGGAACCGAGCGGCTGAGCCAGCTCTCCTGGATATAGACTGCGGTGCCAAGCGAGCTCCTGCTGTGGTTTCTGCTGCAGCTCTGGAGGCTGCAGCCCAAGGGGCAGGAAGTGATAGAGGAGCTTCAAACGGTGTGCTGGCAGTGTAGGATCTGTCCGGGATGGGAGAGAGGTTGAATCACACGGGAGGGGCTCTGATGGGTCTCAGGGTGAGTGGGGTGTATGGCTGTTTGCTAGCATAGGAGCTCCTGCTGAAGGCAGCGGATGCCAGCAGCTCCCTCCCGTAGCAGAGGTCCTAGCGGTCACCAGCCATCCCATACAGGGGCACAACTGCAGGTGGCCTCCGAGAGCTGTTTTGGGCTGCAGGAACCAAGGGAATAAGGAGCTGCCTTTGAGGTGTGATCACCTTGAATGCCCCCACTGGGTTGTGTGCCTGTGCAGGACAGAGGGAGGTGTGAAGGCACTGTGCTTTCCTGCTACCAGCCATAGATGTGGCTACCAAAGGCATGTATGAAAGGCCCCAAATACACATCTCTTCAGGAAGAAATTAACCACAGAGTTGTGATAGATCTCATGTTGCCTGCCTGACTCAAGGTGATCAGAGCAAGTGGGAGGCACACAGAGGTGGGCCAGGCAGAGCTCAAACCTTCTCATTATGCTGCGAGATACAGAGATCAAAAGGCAACTTCACAAACTAATAAGGCCCCCGCCTGGGCAGAGCCTCTTCCTGGCATGGATGGGTGGGATGGGAGCATGCATGAGCAAACTAACTCTTCTTCACCAGCCGGTAAGACAGGTTCTGGGCTCCTTACAAACCCCGTGGCACTGATCTCTATTAGTGGTGTTGTATATTCATATAGCATTAGCACCATCAGTCTCCTGGTGTTTAATCAGGAAGCAAGCTTGCCTTGAGCCCTGTGAATTCTGGAGGACCTTCCATCAAGCGTATGCCAGAAGCACACACACCAAATTGATGGCTTTGAGTAAGGAGTGGTCTTGTACATGTGATAACAGGACAAGGATCCATCCCTTGCGACAGAAACTGGTGTTATCAAAGGAGCCTCCATAAAGCTATCAAGGACACTATTTAGTGCTTTGTGTCAAGGCAGGAGCTCGCCAAGGGTTTCCTGAAAAAGAACAAAAGAGCCAGGGCTTATCTGCCTACGGCATCTCCTTGATGCTCAACAGGGTCGTGCTGCTCGCTGCTGCTAATCCATAAGCAGTTTCAGTTGTGCATCACAGTGTACCTCACAGCATCAGCTCCTCTTACCAAATGGGTCCTTGCAGTCAACAGCCCAGAGAGGGACAAGGCGAGTCTGGGATGTCCATTGAGATGGGCACCATAGGAGCTACCACCACCACACAGGGGTTTAATTCTGCCCAGTGCCTGGTGCTGATCCATCCTCAGCAGGGGGACAGCTATTTCCCAGGGGGGTTCCTCCAGTAGCACATCCAAATAACCCTTGGAAATGTTGCTGGTACCACTGGCTGTGGGGAGGTGTGTGCAAGAGGCCAAGCGTGCATGCCTACCTTGTAGATGGACAAAATAAAGGGAGATGTATCCTTCCATCAGGCCCATCTGTTTCCCATCTGCCAAGTGGAGATGAAGACAACACCTTTTCAGTGGGAGATAAGCATGGATAAATCCTTAAGGACTGCAAAGCACTTCAGTTCACAGAAAGGAGTTATATAAAGGTGCTTATATTAAGCACCTTACACAGACACACCAGCTCTAAGCTGGATATAATCTTGTTTATTGAGGTTAGAGCAAAGGACTTGAAGTTAAACTGGCTGGGATCTCATCTGAGCTCTGACACAATCTGCAGTGGGAATGGAGCAGAACCATGGGACAGTGCTGCCCTTTGCCTTCTTCCTTTTAAATCACAGTGTTTTATGTACGCTGAAGGGCACTTGGTAGCTGTACCGGGCTTTCCGTGCCCTGAGGGTATTCAGTATCTAGGTTTCTTCATATAGACCTGAAGTTCCTGGTGTCTAAACATTAGTGTCCCTAAAAGTAGAACCTGAGTTTAAAGAAACTGTTGCCCTTTTGGTGGAAAAGGGAGAGCCTGTGGAAAGCTTTTTTCCTCTATAAAATAAACAGAGGAGTCTAGCTACATTCAGGGATTGTCCTGGCCAGCAGCTGTTGGAAACCACATGCTGGCACTGCCAGCAGTGACGCTGCAGGAGGTTAGAGATGCTGGCACTAAGCACTCAGTTATGCTATTAGAGCGATCAGGAGCAGGCTGGGGATTAATATTCTGTGATGGTGCTACACATCGCTTCTCCTTCTCACTCGGAGTCGGCTGACACTTGAGGCAGGATGGGAGGCTTGATCCTGCAGAGCAGGAAACCTTCCAAGGACCTATGCTGTGGCCTGAATCACATCTCTGGGCTGTAGGAAAGAGCTGTGCCTGCAGGGAATGGGGCTGGATACCTCTGCCAGGAGGTTTTTTGGGCCCTGGATGCTGGGGTGAGGGAGGAAAACCATGTTGTAGGGAGGATTGAGGAGTGTTTCGGGTGGAGAATCCCTCTGGGGTGTAACAGCTGCCTTTATTCTAAGATAAACATAAGCCAGGGAACTCCTTTATAGAACAGACGGAGGGGCTGCCACCAAAAATGATCCATGCAAGGGATGAGCGGGACTTTGCTGGTGATGGGGGTTATCACTGCTATGTGATAGTGGAGGGAAGAGGTCCCATGCGTCACAGATGAGTATCTGAGAGGGAGTGGAGAGAAGGAACACGAAACTGTGGTGATACCCAAACCATCACTGCAAACTCATCAGCCATGAGACGCACCCTGGCTGGTTTTATGGCAGATGGGGGGCTTTAAGCTAGAGCAAGGGGCAGGCTGCGTATTGTTCACCTCCCTTGTTCATGTGAAAACACCTTTGTATAGGCTTGGAAATAAAGAGGATTGCATCAGAGGAACATGCAGCACTGTCACCTATTTTCCTCTTTATCGTCTGAGCTACGGGAACCAGGCTATCGGCTATCTGCATGGCTCAGAAAGGGTTGTGGCACAGCAAAGCCTGGCAGGTCTCCATGCAGAAGAAACCAAACCCAGTGCTAAATCCTGCTATAACAAGGCCTAAGTAGTCCTTGCAGAAGGGAGTGAAATTATGCCTGACCTTTGACCTACCCAACTCTTTCAAGTAGAGCCATCCCTTGCGAAAACTTGGCTCTATATGAGCCCAGGGAGTGGTGTTTCCATTCCTTGCTGCTTCCCTGTCCTTGACAGGTTGCTCCTCTCTTTTCTCTCACTCACAGAGCTTCCCTATTCCAGCTGGCACAGAACAGGCTCTTCCCAAACCCAGTTTCTCACTGGAATCCCCTGCTCCATCACAGGTCTTCACTCAAAGAGCCACTGGTGCTCCAGGAAGTGCCATCCCTATGGAAGCATAGCTCCGCCTGGCCTCCACCACTCACTCTTTAGTATTCTTTCCCATGCACGTTCCTCGGGACATTGGCATTCATGCCCCTGGGGACAGAAGGAAAACATTTTGCTTTCTGTTTTTAGAGAGGCTCAAGATGTTTCTGCAGCTCCCTCTGGGTCTTGCATCCTCTCCGAGACCAATCCAGGCTGTAGCCCCTGAAGAGGCAGAACAAACACCCTTGTCCTAGTTGTTTGTGCACAGCCCTGGGAATCTTGCCCTGCGCTTTCCTCCTCATGACCTTGTTTTCCTCGGAGCACCACAGCAGTAATTACCCTGAGGTTGCAGGGTTATTCGAAAGCAAGTACTGTGTATAGTCCGCTTCCTCCTTTCTAGCTGCTGTTTCTCCCTCCACTGGAGTTCAAGTCTGCCTGGAGTTTCCTTTGCGTGGCTGTTAATGGAAGGAAACAGCACTAGTGAGGATGGTGGGGCTGGATAGGAATACATGGCCAGATCCCTGTGTTCCTCACAGGGTCCTATGTTCCAACAGCCAAATTCCTGGCATATTGGGGCAGCTGGATCTGGCAGCAGGTCTGTCCCTGGGGTGTCATTCCCTGTCTGGGTGCTTCCATGGGCACTGGTTGATTGTGTCCAAGAAAAGCATTAGCTGGATGTTAGAAGGGGTGTGTGTGTGTGGAAACACTGGTCAAAGTGCAGGGTGCTCAGCAGGGCTGCCCGGCTCGCTGCGGGTTGTGGTGGCTGCATTGCCAAAGCCAGAAATGGAGCAATACTCGGACAGAGTCAACATGTAAATACGAGCAGCCCAAGCGTCTGAGTTGGGTTGGTTAATGCTGAAATGGAGGGTTTTGCAAGGAGAGATAAATCAGCTTCATGCTTAGGAGGAGGGCTTGGAGTGGAATTCCGACTTGGACTCAAATGATCCAGCATTCCTGTACTGTTCTTTTTTCCAAAGTCTTTGCTACTAAATATGGATTTAACATGAATATGCATTATCCCGATGGTTTCTGCCTCCCAGGTCAGAGCTGCCCATATGGCATCATCTTGAGGGTACAGCTGGGCTTCTTCAGCCCTCAGTAGCTGGGTTCAGCTCAAAGATGAGCTCATTTGTGGCTGACCTAACAGAGCTATGGCGTGGTGCTCTGTGCAGAGCTGTTGTCCTCCCAGTCCCTTTCCCATGCACACTTGGCCTGGCTGTTTTCCTTGATGTTGATTAGGAGAAGCTCAAGAGAACCCCATTTCTCTGGCATGCTGTGTGCCGAGGGTGGCACAGTGTGCTGGTGCGTGCCCTAGCCTAGCAGAGGGGAAAGCTTTCATCCCACCCACGGAGAGAAATGTGGGGTTTATGCTGCAAAACACCTCTTCCTCCTGCCAAGTGCTGGCAGCCCCCATTGCTCCTGATCCAGGTCTGCACCCTCTGCCTGCCAGCCAGGGCTGGGAGCCAGGGGCACCTCCACCCGAGGACCAAGGTCCGGTTCGGGTCCCTGCGGTGGGCCGCGCGCCCGGAGCATCGCCAGTGTGCCTGGTGGCTCCTTTGGGTACGGGGCCAGGTTCGCACCCCGGCTCCCCCCCTCCCTGCACCCCGCGGTGCCTGGGGCATCACCCCCCGATCCCGCAGCCCCTCCCGCTGCCCGGTCCCGCCCCGGGGGCGGGCGGCGGAGCACGTGGGACGCGCCGGGCCGGGCTGAGTCACTCCCCGCCCCGAGCCCCGCGGCGGAGAGGAGCGGAGCGGGCGGCGCGGTTGGGATCGCACCGGCGCGGCTCGGGAGCAGCATGGGGGCGGTGCGGCTGCTGCGGGTACTGAGGCTGTCGAGGGCACCGAAGCAGTTGCAGAAGCTGTTCGCTCTCGTGCTGGGGCTCTCGCTGCTGCTGGTCGTGACCGGTGAGTGCCCAGGGAGCCGGGAGCCCGGATCAGGGGTGCCGAGGGTCAGGGATGGCGCGGGTCAGAGATGCGGGGGATCAGGAACCCGGGGTACAGGGGAGCCGGGGTGCTAAAGAGACTGGTGTCCTGGGGTGCAGGAGAACTGGAGTGCTAGAGTCCCGGGTGCAGGGGATCCGGAGTGCAGGGGATCTGGAGAGTAGGGGATCAGGGTGACAGAGAGCCTGGGGTGCTGGGGATCCATAGTGCAGGGCATCTGGAGTGCCAGGGAGCCCGGGGTGCTGGGGATCTGGAGTGCCAGGGAGCGTGGGGTGCTGGAGATTCATAGTGCAGGGAATCCGGGGTGCCAAAGAGCTCGGGGTGCAGGGGATCCGGAGTGCTGTGGATCCAGGGTACCAGGGAGCCTAGGGTGCTGGGGATCTGGAGTGCAACAGATCTAGAGTTCAGTGATCCAGGGTGCAGGGTTTTAGGTGTGCAGGGAATCTGGGGTGCAGGGGATTTGGGATGCAGAGCCAGAGATCTGGAGTGCAGGGCAAGAGGGTCTGGGCTGTTGTGTGCCGGGGTGATGAATGGGAGGGTGCGCAGCCCTCAGGGCTGCTGCTGCAGGAGTGGAGGAGCAGATCTGCAGCCCTGTCCTTATTCCTGAGCTCGGAATAGCTCAGCGAGGCTGTCCCGTGCTCTCAGATAACCGTGCCCACAATGTAAACAGCTTCCCTGGGACCGCCTGGCACAGCATGCCGGGCTGGCCCGGCCAGGGGAACCCCACGAGAAGCAGCTCCATCATCACCCTGTGGGTCACGCCTGGGGTGGTTGACTCCAAAAGCAGTGGGTGAGAAGGGAGAAGGGTAGCAAAGCCTAAGCATGGGCTCTGGGACAAGAGACAAAGGGCAGCAGAAGGTGTGCTATGAGAAAGGCCCTGCTTGTTCTTGCTCCTTCTGGGCAGGAGATGCCCACTGGGCCCTCACGAGACAGGCTTGACCTGACCTCCCCCTGCCTGCTGGGATGAGCTGTCCCAGTTTTCGAAGGATGTTATTTTTGCCTTCCAGCCAGCCTGTGGGTTCAAACATGCAAACATTTCCAAACGCAGTGGCTGATCTTTGTTGCCTTGGTTCCTGACTGTCCAGCCTGTGACAGCTCTGTCCCTGCCTGCAGAAAAATGTCTGTGTGGAGAATTGAGATGCTGAACTGCAACAGATGAGAAATAGGAGCATCCAAAACTATTTGCTACAGTGGAAAATATGACCCATGTGCCTTGCTGCTAGGCAGGGGCCTGGCTAGCAAGACCACTACGTAAGGGACAATTCCTGGGGGGGGGGAAGGAAAGGGAGTGCAGTTACTTGTATAGTATAAAACTGGGACCCTCCTGTCCTGACCATGGGAGGAACCCTTGCTCCTTTGCTGCTGTATCCCACCCTACAGTATCCTGTGTTGGAGGCAGTGCAGATGCTTGGGAGCACACGTTCACTGGCACTCCATGCCTGGGGGAGCAGCCAGGTCCTGAACAGAAGGTGCTGAACAGAAGCAGCTCTGTCCACTTGGCCTTGGCCAACTGCCAGGAATGATCCTTGAGATGGGACTGGAGACCTGCAGAGGGGTGTGAGGTAAAGGCATCCCCACATAACAGCAGGAGCTCTCTCCTCTCATGCTCATGGCAGTGCATTGATGGAGCATGAGGTCATGCGGAACAGGCTGGGCAGCGCAGGCAGGGACTTGAACCACTGCCCAAGTTTTTCTGCCTCCCGAGGCTGGGCTAAGGGAGATACACCATCTTTTTGAAGCCTTTATGGAACACTGGTCTGTCTGCCACCAGCGTTGTGCCACATGTGGAGTGTCAGGAAGAGTAGGATTAACTCAAAGGAGCCCTGCTATTAAAAGACTAATGAGTGGGAGCTCACTGAGTAGTAGCTTAGGCTAATGACAGCTGTGCTGTTTGGTGTGGGTCCAGGCAGGGAGCCCACAGCTCATTAACTTCCACCTTCTCCAGGGCTTGCCCACAGTAGGGGGTTATTCCTGGGTCTCCACCCAGCCTTTACTCTGATTCCTGCAGCATGGCAGAGGAGAGCCTGGCATCAAGGTATGTGCTGTGCCGGCACTTGGTGGGGAGGTACTGAGGCGTTCAGGGTGGAAATCTGGTCTAGGTTTATATGGGTAATGCCACTGTCTTGCAGCTCTTGGGGCAGAATAAATTGAGGGTGGGAGGAATTTCACTGGGGTTCTTTTAATGTGATTTAGCACTTCAGTGGGGAGCAGAAGGTTGTGGTGGGTTATCCTTAGCTGGTTGCCATGAGCTGCTCCTTCACTCCCCTTCATCAGCAGGACAGGGAGAGAAAAGCAGATAAAAAATCTCCAGCATGGGTCCTTCCCATGAGGCACAACCCATCAGGAACAGGCTGCTCCAGTGTGGAGCCCTCCATGGGCTGCAGGGTGGATATCTGCTGTGGTGTGGTCCTTCACAGGCTGCAGGGAGACAGCCTGTGTCACCATGGTCTTCTCCATGGGCTGCAGAGGAACCCCTGCTCTGGCACCTGGAACATCTCTTCCTCCTCTTCCTTTGCCCGTGTTGTCTGCAGGAGGCAGGGACTGGCTGTATCCAACACAGGAGCAGCTCCTGGTGTCCTGCAGAAGCCTCGTTTGCAGCCCCCTGCAGCACCACACTACATAAACCCAGTACTGTGGGAGATGCTGGAGGTGGATGAACAGGCAGGTAGCACGGTGCAGCCCGTGTAGGGATGTGCCTGTGGGCTGTGGCTGCCTCGTGCGAGCTGCTGGGACAGTGAGGGAGGTCTGGCAGGCTTTGTGCAGGGATGGACACCGCGCTCCCTCCTTGCCTGTCTCCAGTGTGTGAGAAACAAGGCATGCGGGCTCCCCCTACAATGGTTTCTGCTTTGGTCTCAGGAGTTCTAACTTTCATTGGCAAAACTCAGCAATGGGACCAGCTCCCTTGGATAATCCTGTGCTGTTCATGCCTGAGCGAGCCCCAGCCTGGCTACCCCTGCTTCCAAGATAAGCATCAGATACATTGGATACACCAAAAATGTGGGTTTCCCTGGCTTTGGTTTGATGTGCAGGCTCTGTTAAACCCACTTTGTTGTGTGCCAGAGCAGGACAGGTCCTGGCCATTCTGTCATGCTCCTCATCACTTGTGAATGCCAGAGGTTCTGTGTAGGATCCAGCAGCCTCTCTGGGTGCTCCCCTCCCTTCAGCATCCACAACTGGAGTAGTTCCTGCCGTTGAGCTGGGATGCCTCCATGTGCATCCACAGGGCTCTGGTTGACACCAGCCTTTGGGATGGCTCGCAGTGACGTGTGGCTTTGCTTCCAGGAGACTTCTGCGACGTGAACCACTGTCAGAATGGGGGCACCTGCCTGACTGGGATTAATGAGACCCCCTTCTTCTGCATCTGCCCTGAGGGCTACATTGGGATTGACTGCAATGAGACAGAGAAAGGTGAGGGGCTGACCCCTCATGGCTGCTCCGTGAAGGCCAGGAGCCTTGCAGCATGCTAGTGTGTCCTTATGGCCTTGGGGTCTAGCCCTGCTGATGGGCACATAGAGTGAAGATCTAAGCAGGGATGTGGTGACCTCCATTCCCTGGGGGGGGGGGGGGGGGGGGGGGGGGGGGGGGGGGGGGAATGCAGAGTCTCCAGCGAGTGACAGCCCACTGGTGCTTTTGTATTCCATCCTTGCCCATCTTACTGCTGTTTTCCCTTTTCCCAGGCCCCTGCCATCCCAATCCTTGCCACAACAATGGTGAGTGCCAGCTCGTCCCAAACCGTGGGGATGTCTTCACTGACTACATCTGCAAATGCCCTGCGGGTTACGATGGGGTGCACTGCCAGAACAGTGAGTACAGGGGGAGAAGTGGGCTTAAGGGCTTGGGAACCCTCTGGGCAGCATTGGAGGGACAACCGGGGGGTGTTTCAGCTGTGGCTGTGTTGGGCAGTAGGCTCTATCAGAGACAAAGGGCTGGTTTGGACCTTGCAGTGTGGAGGGAAGGACCATGGTGTGGGGATGTGGCTGTGTCTGAGCTTTGCTCTGCTTCTCTGGTGCCTTGAGTAATGGGAATAGGGGTGCCTCAAGGTTCAGCCTGCTCCATACGTGGTCCCAGCCTTGCCATGGCTGTGTGTCCCAGTGCACCCATGTGGCTGCAGTCAGTAGGGACATGGCTTAGGCAGCTCTATAGGTCAGAGCTTCAACCTGTGCTATCATATCAGCAGGGACCCTGCCATGACCCTGCCTCAGGGGATGTCTCCCCCTCTTCCTGCTGCACTGAATGAGGGGTGTCCTCCCCAGGACTGGCTCCTGGGTCTCCTCCTAAGCTCCCCAACTCTGTCCTAGACAAGAATGAGTGCTCCTCCCAGCCTTGCAAAAACGGAGGCACCTGCCTGGACCTGGATGGTGACTACTCCTGCAAGTGTCCTTCTCCATTCCTGGGGAAGACCTGCCACATCCGTAAGTCCCTGGCACCAACTGTACAGAATTCCCTTTCCCTCCCTGTCCCCCACTGCTCTATCCCTCATTGCCAGCAGAGATCTCACCATTTGGTTTAGGGGATCTGAAGGGCAGCCTATGTGCTGGCTCCCCTTGATGCCATCAATGACTTGTTGGAGGGAGCATCCCTGGGAAGGTGCTGTCTTCTCTTTGGGGGTACCCAAAGCAGCCCTTTCTCCTGCTCCCCAGATCTCTGTGCTATGAGAGGGTTTGTTTTTGTGGATGAGGAGGGGGAAGTACACCTTGTGGACAGCCAGGTCTGAGGGCAGGTCCCCGCCTCCCGCCCTGTCCCCAGACAAGAGGGAAATGACTCCCTGGTTTTGCTTCCTGGTCACTGTCTCTCTCTGGTGCTGATGTCCTCACTGCCTCCAGGCTGTGCTGTTCTCCTGGGCATGGAAGGAGGAGCCATCTCTGATGCTCAGCTCTCAGCGTCCTCTGTCTATTACGGCTTCCTCGGCCTCCAGCGCTGGGGGCCAGAGCTCGCCCGCCTCAACAACCACGGCATTGTCAACGCCTGGACCTCCAGCGACTATGACAAGAGCCCCTGGATCCAGGTACCTGTGGCAGGACTGGGAGCACCAGCACAGCGGGCAGCCCTGGTACCCATGGATGGTCTTGCTGGGCTGCTCTTACGGGATTTATCTGGTTGTGGTGGCAAGTGTGGGACTAAATTCCTGCACAAGGGGCATCTCGTGACGTGCCTGAGGAGGTAAAGGTCCGTGGGGTTGAGATTCTCCCTTCCTTGCAGTGCCCTGAGCAGCCCCTCTCCTGGTCCTGGTTCTGAATATGAGCCCACCCTCCCATGCTTGGCACAGGGGCTGTGCACCCCATCCGCACTGCTCCCTGCTCACCCCCTCCTCCTTACCCAGGCCAACCTGCTGCGGAAGATGCGGCTGAGCGGGATCATCACACAAGGCGCTCGCCGGGTGGGCCAGCAGGAGTTTGTCCGTGCCTACAAAGTCGCCTACAGCCTGGATGGGAGGGAATTCACCTTCTGCAAGGATGAGAAGCAGGACACAGACAAGGTGGGCTGTGATGCTCTTTGTGAGAGCAGTGCTGTGGGTGCTGGGGTGGCTGTGAGCTGCATCCCAAACTGGCCTCATGTTTGGGAAGGTGCTTTTGACCTGGGTCAAAGGCACACTGGGACCTGTCGTAGCAGGGAGACTGCACAGGCAGCTCCAGTGCTGGGCAGCACTGTCTGGCCCTGTTTAATTGACCATAGTAAGCATAGCCAAAGAAGCAGTGCTGACTTATTCAGGTCATTCAGATAATGTCTTTATTGCTGACATGAGAACTGGGCATGGTCTGGAAGGGCTGGTGAGTGGATTATGTGTCACAGTGCTATGTCTGCACCAAGCATGAGCTGACTGTGTCTCACTCTTGAAGCAGGAATATGTCCATTCCAGGGAATGGCTGGAAGAATCTGCCTTGCTTTAGAGAACAGAAAAGTTACTCTTGTTTCGCAGCAGTGGGGAAAAAAAGCAAGAAAACAAAGCCTGACTCTATTTATTATGTTAAAAAGAAAGAAATGAACCGCCTCTGCTTGTTGTGATTTGAGGAGTGTCGCTGTAGCCGGAGGGAGTGGGTGTTGCTGTATGTGTGGCTTTGTGGGGCAAGGACAGAGCAGGGGACAGAGCTGCTGCAAGGTCATGCATTGCTCCAGGACACTAAAGTGGAGCCCTGCTTCCCCACTCAATGCTGAAGTCCTTCTGCTGGGCAAGGGGTCTCATGCAGAGGCTATGGCAGAGCTGAGACACTCTGTTGGCTGTTGCAGGTTTTCCAGGGGAACGTGGACTATGGCACCATGCAGACCAACATGTTCAACCCTCCCATCACAGCCCAGTTCATCCGCATCTACCCGGTGATGTGCCGCCGCGCCTGCACGCTGCGCTTCGAGCTCATCGGCTGCGAGATGAATGGTAAATACCCGTGCCTCTTCTGGGTGTCCACAGGGATCGCAGGGCAGGGGGAGACACGGAGCAGGGCATTGCCCTTATACTGGTTTGGATCTGCTGGGACATAGGACTTGTTTTTCCAATACCCACTATATGATGCCTGGAAATACCCCTGGGTGTTCTGGGGAGCACAAGCCATTAATGCCACCAGCTTAAGCTCCATTCTCACACTGCTAACACCTCCCCATCCCAGGGGTTTTTATGGTGTCCTTCCCAATCTGAGTTGGGAACTGTCTGCTAGTCCTGCTGGAGAGCTTGAAAGGCACTGGAGGATCAAAGTCCTCTGCGAAACGTGAGGAATGATTAGCCTGAGCTCTTTCCCTGTGTCTCTGGCATTCCTGTCCTGTGACACATCCCCGGCAGCCGAGCAGGACCCGTGGTGTGAGAGCAGGGTGCCATCGGGGCTTGGGTCACATCCTGCCGCTGCATGGGTTCAGTGCCAGCTCTGCTTTTGGCTGGGGATGTTGTTGCATTGCTCTCTTCACCCATAAAAGCATCCTTCTGCCTCCTGCCAAAGCTGTATACCGGAGCCAGGCTGTGCTGTGGGGACATCTGTACATCCCTGCAGCAGGAGGCACTGTGAGCCAGGGAATAGCTGGGAACTACAATCCCAGGAAAAGGCGAGCCGTTGCTCTGCTGATCCCGAAAGTGGGGATGGCACTCACCAGGGTTACGGGGTTATGCCGTGGGCTCTTTCCTTTTCACCGTCTATAAACTGTTGTGTTACAGTGTATTTCAACACGGCAGGTTGCTCGGAGCCTCTGGGCATGAAATCCCGCCTCATCTCCGACCAGCAGATCACAGCCTCCAGTGTCTTCAAGACCTGGGGCATAGACACCTTTACCTGGCACCCTCATTATGCTCGCTTGGACAAGACAGGCAAGACCAACGCCTGGACAGCACTCAACAACGATCAGTCTGAGTGGCTGCAGGTGGGTCTTGGTGCCTTCCCTTTGTAACATCAGTTCTCCTCCCCAGCTCCTCCAGATGTGCCAGGGTGGCTGGAAACAGAATGGGCACAGTGGGAGATGCTGGGATAGAGCAGCTGGAGCCTTGCTGTGGGGTACACAGCTGAGATTTCAAAGGCAGGTCAGGATGGGGCCACCACCACCCACTTTAACAGCGATGGGTCAGACTCATCGGTGCTTATGGAACAGGGTGGTGCTGTCTCCACAGACGGCATGGGGTGCACTGAGCCCGCAGCACCCCAGTGCTGCATCACCCCACTGGGGAGTGCCGTCCCAGCCTGGGGTGACCATGCCATGATCCTCCTGCTGCCCAAAATGTCATGTTTCTGTTTTGCAGGAAAAATACTGGGTTTGCTTTTCTCTACCCAGTCTGGAATAGGAACAAATAGTTTTGAAATTTCCTTCTCCCTTTCCTTTCCTCCCTGTTTTTATCTTTTTCACATGATTTCATGACATAATAGGACAACACAATTTAGATATTTGTCCTGCTTTTTATTTGGGGAATGATTAAAAGCAGCTGCTTCATGGCCCTAAATAACCAGTTTATCAAACGACTGCTGGTGGGGTCGGGATGACACGCTGAGTTGGGCTGTTGCACCACAGGCTGACTTTGTGGACGTGTACACAGATTTAGATGTGTGCTCACATATGTACACATACATGTGTGTATCTATAGCTGGTACTGCCCTCGAGGAGCATAAAATAGGAATTAAATGAAGGAGGCTTTCAGCTCTTTTGCTGGTTTATGTGTAGTGTGCCAGCAGCTGTACTGCAGTGTGGCAGAGTAAAGAGAATAGAAACCATCTTACAACACAACAGTCAGACCGTGCTGAACTGCATGTTTTCTCAGCCAGAATCACTTTCCAATGGAAATGCATTTTATTTGGGAATCCTTTATTTTTTCTGAATTCAGGTTTTTTTTACTGTCGTTCTCACATTGACCTTTTCAGTGAAAAATGTCAGGGTGGCAGCAGTTGGGAAGGGAGCTGAGATGGAGAGGTTTGTGTCCTGCTTTGGGTCACTTTGAGGGATGCTGCAGTGGTGTTCTATTAGTTGCTGTGGTATTGGTGTGAGGATCAAGCAATGAGGGCCAGCATATCCCAGGTACCCCTGGGACCTGCAGGATGCTCTGGGATGGGAGCACTGCTCCTGAGAGGAGCCCCGGTAAGCCTTGTCTCTGTGCCAGATCGACCTCCAGGACCAGAAGAAGGTGACAGGCATCATCACACAAGGAGCCCGTGACTTTGGGCACATCCAGTATGTGGCAGCCTACAAGGTGGCTTACAGTGACAATGGTATGTCCTGGACCCTGTACAAGGATGGACAGACAAACAGCACCAAGGTGTGTGGGGCAGGGCAAGGTGGGCAGCAACCTGGGCTTGAGGGATGCTGCTATGGGATGGGATGGGATGGGATGGGATGAGATGGGATGGGATGGGATGGTGGCAGGATGTCCTGGCGGTCCTGACACCCACCTTTCCCCCCATAGATCTTCCATGGTAACAGCGACAACTACTCACACAAGAAGAACGTGTTTGATGTGCCCTTCTACGCCCGCTTCGTCCGCATCCTGCCCGTGGCCTGGCACAACCGCATAACCCTGCGTGTGGAGCTGCTGGGCTGTGATGAGTAGGCATGTGGGGAGGAAGGATGGGGCCGCACCTGCCCACCACCCAAGCCTGCACCCTGCCCACCTCTGCCTGCTCCTGCTCCAACCTCACACCCCTCTCTCCATGTCCCCAAACTCGGGAGGCAGCCAGGAGGGCTCCCCTGCCCTCATTGGCACTGGGGCCACAGCAGTGCACTTTACAGGGCTCTTAAGGTGGGATGTGGGGATGGCTCCTGCTCTTTCACCCCAGTAGCCAGGGGGGAGACCCTGTTATGTGACCGGGACTTGACTGAGGGACCTTCTTCTGCAACTGGGGCTTTGTTGGAGGACCCCATCATGCAACTAGGGCTTCACTGCATCCTCCCAGCTAAGCCTGGAGACACATTTTCTCCTCCTTTTCGCTTCTTCCATCAGAGAGGTTGCAGCCATCAGCAGTCCTCTGCCTGCACTGGGGCTTGGGGCTTAGCAGCTTTGGGGGGCTTAGGGCAAGCACCCTGGGCTTGCAGCCTCCAGTATCCCTCCTGCTCCCTGCATGGCTGCAAACAGGGGCTCTGAAAAACCCACTTGGCTGTTGCCCCCTGCCCATTGTGCCATGCCCTGGGTCTCCTTGCCTGCAGTGTCAGCACTGCATAGTGTGAGGGGAGTTATGAGACGGCTCCTGTCAAGAGGCACCAGGTCCCCATTGCTGGTGGCTCTGCCCTCTGGGTGTGTTTTGGCAGTCATTGCCCATTCCCCCTTCCTGGGGCTATGCGGCTCCGGCATCTGCCCAATCTCAACATTGCCCCTGTCTCCAGTTAGGGGTGCCTGGAGGTCCCTTATTCTCAGAGCCAAGCAGTGATGGGGGGTGGGGGGCATGTGTGTGGGCCACAGTCTGGTGGTGGGGCAGAGGTGGTTTATAGCCACAAAGATGCAGAGGAACGATGGGCAGGGCGGTGGTTAAATCGCCACAGAACACTGTGCCATGACCTTTTTTGTACCCTGACTTCTTTCCCTTTCCGTGGGGTTGAGAGGAGCCTCTTGCAATGCTCGTGCCCTTGGGATTAGCAGTAGGAGACGAGCAAGACCCGGCACCGGCATCAGGGTGTCCTTCCCTGATGACGCTTCCCCTTCCTGCTGGGATGTGAAGTGGCCACAGAGCTGCGCTGGCAGTGGGATGGCTTTGCCAAGCACCAAGGGAGCCTGGGTGGGATGGCAGCTGCAGCCCCGTTCCGGGGTGTCTCTGACAGTATTAAAACCAGCTGAAACTGTTGGCTTGGTTGCTCTGTGCTCCCAAGAGCCACCTTCCGAAGCACACCCCTTTGGGATCCCCTCTGGGCCTCCTCCATCCCAAGGGGCTGCCCCCTGCCATGCTAAGCCTTCGTCTCTCTGCTTTCACAGCCCCACCTAGCAACCTTGCACAAGAACTGGGGTACCAGTGCATCTTCCCCACTGCCTCCACCACATTGCAGGTGCCAGAGCCTGTGCTTGCATCTGGACAAACACAGTGGGATGGGACACTGGGAGGGGAAGCCGCTATCAGCACCCCACACCCTGTGTCTCCTCCTTTGGTTTTGGTCCCGGAGCAAATCCACCAGCTGGGAGCAAAACTTGCTCTTACACCCAAGGCTGCCCATGGGGATGCTCCCAGCAGAAGCCACCTGGGCAAGGCTGGTGGATGGATGCTCATGGAGCAGGATCCCCCTGCGTTGCACACTGATGGGAAAGAAGCACTGGGGTGGACAGGACAGAGGAGTTCTGGTTCTCTCCAGAGCCTTCTGCCCTGAAGTTGGCACAAATGGCCCAGGACAACCTGCATCCCACCACATCCCCGCAGCCCTGGACCACCTCTATGCAACTCTGCACTGGCAGCCGCACCCTGCTCAGCTCATGCATCCCTTCCCAGGCTCGTGCCTGGTCCCTGGGCACCCAGAGGGGCTTCTGGCAGGGACCAGGCTGAATCCACTTTGGCTGCTTGGTGACAAACAGCAGCCACAGCTCAAGCCAGGGACAGGCAGCCCAGTTCACCTCCAGACATGCCACTCTTATCGCCGGGAAGCTGGGGCAGAGATAACAGCAGCTTGTTCTGAGTCCAGCCAAGATAGCCCTGAGCTGGAGCATGACACAGGCTCCATGGGGAGGGTGACAGGACCAGATGCCTGTGTCAGAGCAGGGGATTCTGTTGTGGCCCATTGCCACCCCCCAGGCAAGCCCCTCTGACGGATGCTGAACCCCTTCCCAGCTCTGTGGCATTTCCTTCCTCCTCCAGGGCCCCAGGATAGGGGGTTTGATGAGGACCAGAGTGCCCTCCACACCATGTAGAGCCCCTCACGACTCGTCCCCATGCCTCAGATGCTCTTCCTGGACACGGCTGGGTTGCTGGAGCAGCAGGAAGGCTGTGGCACCCCGCTGTTGCTGACTCGGCTGCCCGCGAGCCAGTTCCTCAGGAAGCAGCCGTCGGGGAGAGCATCCTCTCACCTCCACCCGGAAAGCTCGGCACAGATCACAGCCGCCTCCATCCCACCAGGAACATGGGGTTTCCTCCCTGGTTTGAGCCTTGGGCAGCAGGTTCCTGCTGGAATTCTCCCGTGCAAGTGGCATGACAGGGAGAAACCCCTTCCGTGTGGCCATGGAGGAGCTGTGAGCCGCTGGGGTTGAGGCGGGGAAGACACGGATGACACTTTGTGCCTCCCATCCAGCCGAAAGCTCGGCCAGCCCTAAACACGTGCCATAAACACGTGCCATAAACACGTGCTCCCAGGTCAGAGCTACCCTGGCCCTGTGCAGCTTCACTCACCCTGACACCCACGGTCCCACCCTCCGGCAGCAGAACAGAAATCCGGGATCATCCCTGAAGCTCCAACAATAGGGAGAGAGGTAGGAGGGAGCAAAGGGGATTCCTCCTTCCTCAGAGGGCTGCTCAGGGGCATCAGTGACCACATCCAGACGCGACTATGGCCAAACATGAGCTGCTGTTGAAATGAGAAGCACAAAAGCATCCCTATCTCCTTCCTGCTGCTGCAAGCTCAGGTGGGTCAGAGGATGGCTCCTGGCTGGCGCCGCGGTGCAGGCAGCAGGGGACAGCGTGTGGCTTGTTCCTCGGCTCTGAAACAATGGGACCGCCGCACCAAGGAGCAGCGTGCCCCGACGGGGCTGTCCGTCTGCCTGCACAGCCCGGCGGGGGGACGGAACCATCCCCATCGCTGCCTCACTGCGTCATGTGTGTCCTGGGCAAGCAACTAATGGTTGGGATGTGACCGGGATGCAGCCAGGATGCGATCCCACCCCTCTGCTATCAGGGCAGAGCTGGAGGGACAGGGGACACTCAGTTGGGATGACTGCAGCCACCACACTCTCACATCCTTAGTGTCAGGGAGGGTTCCAATGGGTGTGTGTGCAGGAAGAAGGAGAGCAATGGGGGCCGTTCCTCCAGACCCCGGGTATCACAACCGTCCCCAACAACAACAGCTGGGGCTTCCCATGGGAAGCAGGGGCCGGCTCTGGAGGCAGATAACACTGTTTCCGTGCTGGCTGCTCCCTATCGGTGCGGCGGCGGCGGGCAGACAGGACTGCCCCCTTGGCGGGGGGCAGTGAGGAAGGGGGGTCCCGGCCCCTTCACCCCGCAGCCAGCCCGGGTGGTTTATTTTTACACCAGTTGTTTGCTTTCCGGCCTGACGCGGTGGCAAGAGCCGGGCCGGGGCCCCCACGCCTCATTTCCTTGCCATAAAACAACAAGGTGGGGGGCGAAGAGGCGCGCCGGGCCGGGGCCGGGGGGCGCCGGGTCAGGGCACACGCTGCTCCGTGGTTCCTCTGTGTCCTCGGCCCCACTGGCCACCCCTGGGCCAGCATCCCTGTCTGTGCCAACACTGAGCTGCCTGTCCTCAGGGCTGGATGTGGGTCTCTCAGAGCCAGGGCTGTATGTCTGTGTGCTGGTGGGAGCTGATGGGGGCATCAGCCAAGGGTAGGGATGATGCCCACTCAGATGGGTGCAGTCACACACTGCAAAGCTTTTCCCCTGGTTTTTGTGCCTCTGCTTTGCCCTCGTAGACACAAGTGCATCCCAAAGAGGCTGAGCCCCATGGCTCAGCTGTCTCTCCTGACCCTAGATCAGGCAGACACTGCACATCCCCAGGCACAGTCAGCCATCCCGAGTCACTTATGCCCATGGTGCTCTTGCCGGTTGCGTGCTCCACACCTCCATTGCCTGGGGACTGTGGTCAGTCCCTTGATGGGACACTGGACAAGAGTTGTCTCTTCTTCCCCAGCACCAGGTCTTTGCACCAGACATTATGGGGTGCCACATGCCCCCTAGCCCTAATGGGCATCCTTGCTCCTCTCCCCAAGCAGACACACCACGGAAGAGGTGTGCGGGCAGGGTACAGGCAGCATAGTACAGGCGCATGGCGGGGGGCCGGGGGTACCCATCCCAGCTCCAGGCTGCGATCAGGGGGTTGGGAAAGGCGTGTGTTTCCCTTTAAGGGGCAGGCCCTGGAGCTGCTTCCTCTCAGCCCTGAGAGAGCCCTAAACAGTGCATCTGCCTGCAGCCTGCCTGCACGCCTGTCCGCAGCCTGCCCGCAATCAGCAGTGAGTAGGGCTTAGCCCCGGGGTGGAGGGGGGGCTGGCACTCCTGGGTGGCGGGCACCCTGCTTGGCAGGGAAGGGGTAGCATCGCTATGGAGGGTGCTGTGCACCACCATGGAAGGTGCCAGGCATCGCTGTGGTGGGTGCTGCAGCACGGCGCTCAGTGCCATTGCAGCTGAGGACACTGCCTCCCCGGTGTGTCACCTCACCACTGGGCTCTGGAGAGGGGGTGTCTGGGCATGGGGGGCACAGGGGGACCGGTGCTGGTGCCCCCAAACCGAGGTGTGAAGCTGCGGGTGCTTCGAGCCCACCGTGCCGCATGTGGGCAGCACGTGGTGCATGCCTGCTGGGCTGCGGTGCCGTGCGGTGCCGTGCGGTGCCGTGCAGTGTCATTCAGTGCCATGCAGTGCTGCCGCTGGGCTCCACTGGATGCGGTGTGTGTCTGTGGGTGCATCCTGTGCCCTGCAGCACTGGCTCTGCACACCCCATTGGGTGGCTGCACCCCACAGGAGGGTGAGCAGTGGCACCAGCCATGGAGGGGAGACCAGGAGCGAGCAACCCATGATGGCAACAGCAGCCGGTTCATGCCCTGGTCCCCAGAGACCACCTCTGTACCCCATATCGGACCCTGCTGGGGGGGAGCATCCTCACTCCTACAGCGCCCTGGCCCGGGGCACCTTTGCAGGCACCCATAGACCTTGCCTAAGCAGGGGCAGCGATGCCAGACCCCTCCCCGCTTTGGAAGGGGTCTGCCGGAGCCTTGCAGGTGCCGGGCCCCCTCTGCCGGCTCCGGGAGAGCTCGCAAGCCGGCAAGAACCGCTGTGAGCTGCCCTGGGTGAGCCCCATGCGGGGCACCCTTGAGTGGCTGGGGCACTCAGAGCTCGGGCAGCACGGGTCTCCGGTGCCACGGGGCAGCCGGGCTTCCCCGCACCCAGGGGATGTGGTCTGGGAGGGAAACGCGTTGCACAGGGATGGTGCCAGTCGTGTCTGTGGTGCGAAGTAGCAGCCCAGGGGCAGAGCAAGGGGTCCTCAGCCATGCTGGGTGAGTGCCCCCCGGCTCTGTCCAGTGCTGGGGCAGCCCTGAGCTCTCTCCTCCCGTCCTCACTGGGTTGCACGCTCGGCTGCCTTTGTAAACGGAGCTTACCCTGGGGCTTGGCCACTTCTCTCCCCCTACATCCCATACGTGATGTTTTCCTGGTGCTCCCATTTCAAAGGCATCCCGTGATCTCGTTTCTCCCGGATGCACTGATCCCTGCTTGGTCTCGGTTTTCCCCTCTGGGTCAGGTGCTCCTCAAGTCCCAGCCGGCATCAGTGTTGAGTGCGGTGGTGCATGGTGAGATCCATGTGGGAGAATGAGGATGGAGGGGACTGGGAGTTGTGGGGCAAGTCTGGGGGCATGGCTCAGGTTGCCTGTACCCCCCCCCGGAGCTGCTATGCTGGTTCTTCCCACCTCACTCCTTGCATCCCTTTGATGCGGTCAGCCCAGAGCTATGTGCCAGGCAGCTTGGAGCACTCCTGGTGACTGTGGGGTGTTATCACAGCCCTTTCCTCCTCCACAGCCCAGGCCCAGGGTCTAGCCTCACTCCTCAGCCATGCTGCTGCTCTCACTGCTCCTGGAGGCTGCCTTGCTGCGCCTGGCCAGCGGCTCCCATCACCCCTTCTACAATGGCTTCTACTACAACCACATCATGAGCGACAAGGGCAACGGTCAGGAGAAAGGTACATCAGGGATGGGCAGGAAAGGGGGCCTGGAGGGTTGGTACAAGGGGCTGAAATGTCCCCCTTTCTCTGGATGGGGCTGGGACCCACCTCATGGGGGGGATGTGGGGCCCAGAGGAGCAGGCAGTGATGCTCCAGGGGTGCTTGGAGGATGCTCATGGGATGCTTAGGTTGAAGAGGTGGCTGGAAGGAGACTTGGGGATGCTCATGACCTGCCCATCATTCCTTCCTTCCCTATCCCCAGTGGTTTACTTCAATGGAGCCAAACTCTTGGTGGAGACTCCCAAAGACCCCATCTACAGCTTCAATGGTGGCAACGTCACCCTGCCCTGCCACTACCGCTATCAGCCTGACCTGGAGGCCAAGCACAAGATCCGCATCAAGTGGTCCAAGCTACGGGACGACTACACCAAGGAGCAGGATGTGCTGGTGTCCATCGGCAAGACCTACATGGCCTTTGGGGACTTCCGTGGCCGCACTCACCTCCGCCAGACCGGCCGGCGTGAGGCCTCTCTGGTGATCAGCGATGTGCGCCTGCAGGACGATGGCAAATACCGCTGCGAGGTCATCGATGGGCTGGAGGATGAGAGCGATGTGGTGGACCTCCAGCTGCAAGGTGCGGGCACAATGGGGATTGCAGGACCCCCTGTGCCAAGCCAGTAAGCTTGGCCTGCCCATGGCACCCCTCTTTGCTGGGTGGGCTGGGATGCTTGGTGTGATTGGGTGGTGGCCTAGGGCTGTCTGACAGTGAGTTGGGACCAGAGCAGGATGCTGGGGATGCTACTGTGGAGTTGGAGTTGGAGTTGAGGGTGACCCCATGGCTGCAATGTTTTCTGCCTTTACCACCCATCTTCCTGCTGTGCTGCACCATGTGCAGCTGCCCCTCGCCTCCCATATCTGCATGTCCCCTGCATTGGGATGCACCTTGGTGACTAGGCCAACCCTTTTTTGTTCACTTGGCATGAGGGAGCTGACTCAGCCCTGGCTCCACTGCCAAGCTCAGAGCTGTGGAAATGTCCCCATTGCTGTCCCCCTGCCCATCCCCTTGTCCCCACCAGCCCCTGTGGCTGTGGACTGTGGTGGTGCACATGTTCCTGTAGTACATCCATCCCATGCTGGTGGACCATGTGTCCCTGGGACTGTGGTCTATGCATCCTCATGATGCTGGTCCTTGTGTCTTTGTTCCTGTAGCCTGCACATCCCTGTGATGATGGTCTCCCCAGCCCCACAGGGGTGGTCCGTGCCCCCCTGGGACCTCTGCCTGTGTGTCCCCAGGACTGTGGTCCCTATGACCCGGTGGTGGTGGTCACTGCATCCCTGTTATCATAGTCACTGCATCCCTGTACGTGCAGGTGCCATCCCCATGAAGGTGGTCCATGTGTCCCCAGGTCCCCGTGTCCCTGTGCCACCAGATGTCGCTGGCAACTCGCCGCTGGCGCCTGCATCCCAGCAGCTTCCCCATCCCTGCATAGCTGAGCCTTGGAGTGGTCCCTGTCCCAGAGCCTGAATTTGGGATGGGCTGGGGACGCATGGGGACTGCCCATGGAAGCCGGCTGAGTGCTCTGTCCCTCCCCAGGCATCGTGTTCCCCTACCAGCCTCCCCGGGGGCAGTACAAGCTCAACTTCCATGAAGCCAAGCGAGTGTGCCAGGAGCAGGGCGCCATTCTTGCCACCTTCAACCAGCTCTTCCAGGCCTGGAGCAAGGGGCTGGACTGGTGCAATGCAGGCTGGCTGGCTGATGGCACTGTGCAGTACCCCATCCGCCTGCCCCGCAAGCCCTGCGGTGGGCTGCATCTCGCCCCAGGCATCCGCAGCTATGGCCCACGCCACCAGTACCTGCACCGTTTTGATGCCTTCTGCTTCTCCTCTGCACTCAAAGGTAGGTGCTGGGCCAGGGATCTTGTTCCCTTAGGGATCAGCCTGGGTGGAGATGCTCTGTGCGGGGATGCTCCGGATGATGCTCAGCACTGATGCTCCCTTCTCCCTCCTAGGAGAAGTTTTCTACCTGGACCACACAGCTGGGATGACGCTGGAGGAAGCCAAGCAGAGCTGCCAGGATGCAGGGGCTGAGATCGCCCGGGTGGGACAGCTCTACTCTGCCTGGAAGTTCCTGGGGTTGGACCGCTGCGATGCCGGCTGGCTGGCAGATGGCAGTGTCCGCTACCCCATCGCCAAGCCCCGTGCCAACTGCGGCCCTCCAGAGCCTGGTGTCCGCAGCTTCGGCTTCCCCAGCAAGGGCAGGTTTGGGGTCTTCTGCTACAAAGAGAGATAAGGAGCAGGGAGGGCTCATTCTTGTCCAGAGGATGTTTCCAGCCTGATGGTGCCTGGTGTTGGGCATTGCCCAAGGCTGTTTTTGGGGTGACTGAGGGGAAGAGGGATGGGGGGTGGGATGGGAAGGTTCTTTTTGGTTTATTTTTGCTTCCTTTATATCTTCCATGTCTTGCTCAGCAGTTGGGGCAGCACAGGACTGTCCCTGATGGTCCCCATGGGCCCTTGCCACCCTATGGGTGATGGCCCCTTCCTGCACGGCAGGATGTCACCAGCAACCGCCTGCCCTTCCAGGCTCATCCTGCCCTTCCAGGCTGGTCCTGCCCCAGAACTCATGGAGTGGGAGCGAGGAGAGGCTGAAATGCACTAGCAGCAGAGTGGGTGTCTCTGTTGCATCCCAGCCCTGTCCCTGTCCTACTGAAGGATGCTATTGTGCCTGTTCCTGCGGGAGTGCTAGTGCCTTATCTCCACGCACCCCTCGCCTGGACTCCACTTGGACCCTGGTGCTTTCTCCTTCAAAGCATTTGGTTATGAAAATGTGTATTTTCCCAGACCTCTTCTAATAAACCCATGGAGAAATCCCTGGAGCAATGTGGCTGTGTCCCCATCTCTGCCCCAGCACAAGAAAGGGGTCTGCCACAGAGAGGATGTGGAGATTCCTGGCTGGACATCATCTCACCACCACTTTCTCAGCCCTGCGCCCACCTGGGCTCTTGCAAGGGCCTTGTGCTCCCTCGTTATTGGGTGTTAATTAGCCCTATGGGCATCAGGATTGAAAACTGGAGGGTGAAGCAGTTCCTGCTGGTGATGGGTTTTAGGTCTGTGGGTTAACCTCTCCTTGGATGAGACCTGAATAAGGACCCCAGGGTCCTCCTTCAGTTGGGGTTTATCTTCCACCCTATCTCCATTATCTTCCACCCTATCTCCATTGTCCCCAGGGCACCCTTGGGTGCTATCTGGTGCTGAGCTGGTCCCATTTGGAGCACTGAGCTTGGACTCCCCTTCCTTCCTTGCTGCTTTGCCATGGGAGACCCCTGCCCCACACATGAAGAAACCACACCAACAGCGCACCCGCTCCAATTTCACTCTCTTTATTATTTATCATTCTTTCAAAATAGGATATGTTCAAAAATATAAATAGGCGCAGGGAACGCTGGTGCCCCGCACGGTCCCCTGAAAGAGCACGTTGTCCTAGGATGGGGGGTGGGTGGCAGGGAAGCAGAGAGGGGCTGCAGCCCCCAGCCCCGGCTCCCGGGTCTCAGCCTCCCCTCGCCTCCCCTCCTCCTATAGCTCCTTCCACCACAGCCCCCCGGGCCCTCCCCCCCAGCCCTGATGTGCTGCAGCAGTAGGAGGATTCTGGAAAAGAAACAATAATAATAATAATAAAATAAAACCCCAGAAAGGTGCTGCTCACCCCGGAGATTAAATAACAGAAATAATTACATTGTTCATGGATAGAATCAGGACAAAATATTCATCTTTATTATTTAACTTAACCCCCTGCCCTCTGCAAACCCACCCCCCTCCCTGTCCCCAAAGGCACGAAGATAATTGGAACCGGACAGTTAGTAAAAATGCTGAGATCTAATTTGCTTTGCTTTGGTGCTTGGAAAGAACACATTAATTATTGTTTTTTATATATATACACAAACGTGGGTTTGTCTTTAATATAATTTTTGTTTTTCCTTATATGACAACAACAAAAAAAAAAAAGCAACAAGAAGAAGAAGAGAAATTGACTCTGTTAATAGAAGTGTTCCGTTAAAAATCTCTGTTTCTCACTTTCGATGTCTCTCTCTGGCCCCGCTCTAATGGGTGGTTCTGTGCACGGCTCTGCCGCTGGGTCTCGACTGGCTCCTAGGGCTCCTTTTGTATAGCCTGCGCTGGTAGTTGGAGGCTGAGGAAGAGGAAGGAGAAGAAAAGGCACCTCGTAAGCAGGAGGTGGGATAGAGGCACTGCTCCTCCCTAGCTGGCTGCCCTGAACAAACACAGACAGCACTGGATAGCAGTATTCTCTCTGTGGGTGCTTGTCCCATCCCTTAGCTCTGCTAATAGTGCAGGCATGAGGACTGCTTCCCCATCTCACCTGCTGCAATACCAGTCCCTCCCCAGTCCTGTAGGACAGGGAAGGAAGTATCCATCAGCAGTGGGATGTACTCAGGGCACAGGAGGGGAAACAGCCCTGTCTGGCGGGCAGGAACAAGGTTTCTGCCTTATTTCTGCTGCCAATTTTCCTTAAATCTGGCACTACTCCAGTGTGATAATTTCAGGATTGATGGAAGCAGCAAAAGCTGGTTTGGAGCTGCCTGGCTGTCTTGATCACTGTTGATCCATGCCAGGTGCAGCTGGCAGCTCTCTGGGTCTGCAGCAGAGCCAGGGGAATCAGCTGCTTCATCTGCACTATGGCTGCCCTCAGACATCTCCATCCCTCCTCCTTCCATCTCCTCCCTGGGGTGGAGGTTTGTCCCTTAAGCCCATACTGACTTTCCCTGGCTGTGGGAGCATTGCTTTAGCTGGAATTGCCCAGACAGACCAGAACCTGGCGAGGAGGCCACTCGACAGATGTGATTTGGCTGAGGCCAATAAGATTACTGGGAAGCTGCAGAGGAGAAAGGATGGGATAGGGGTGTAGGCAGGCCTGAGAATGGGCTGGGACACCAGTGGGAGAGGGCTGGCTGCTGTCAGCTGGAGCCCTGACAGGAGAAGGGTCAACAACCCAGCCCTGCCCCTTGGCTTATCTCTGCTGCAGGGCTCCTGTCTACTCCCAGGGCTTGGAGAGACCATAGGAGACTACAGGTCCCCCCTCCTAATTCTCTCTGCTAATGCGGGTGGTGCCAAAACTCACCCTTTCAGAAGCCATTTCTATTACTTTCCTTTCTTTCAGCCTAGCCTGGGCCCTTGGTGAGCTCCTTGTTGCCCCTTCCTGTCTCTGGAGCTGCCTCTGCCTTGCCTAGTGGAAGAGCATCCATGAATTCCCCAGGCTGTCCCTCCTGTGGTCCACACCTGCCCTGAAGATGCCAACTCCCATTGCCCCATCATAGGGAATCTTTCAACAAGTCATGGGAACCATGATGTCCCCTTCTGCCCAGAGCTAACCTGCACCCTAAGATGATGCCCCCTTCATTCCCAGATGCAGGGATGGATCAGCCCTAACCTGAAGGTAAAGGAGCCTTTACATACGGTTTATGCAGGATATCCGCGGCTCCTCCCACTGCCCGTTGGGCTGGCACCGGATCGTGGGCACATGGCGCTGGATGTAGCCTTGGTTGCACTGGTATCGCACCAGGGAGTTGATTTCATAGCGGTCCTTCTTCCGACCAAAGGTCCTGGCATTCTCCACCATAGGGGGGTCCCCACAGGCCACTGCAGGAGATAGGCAGAGACATGGAGAGCTGGAGGGGCCCTGCCTGGCTGAGTGGGCAGCTCACACCCAGCACGCACAGCCTTGGTGCTCCTATTCTCCCACACATAAAACCTTAAATCCCCCTGACATTCCCTCAATCCACAAAATTTAGGGATAGGGGATATGGAAATTCTGTGATGGGGCTTGGGATTATGCAGCTTTCTGCCTCAGCATTCCATTCAGGAAAGGCAGGCATCACTACAGCCACCTGCTTCCATGGGAGAGCATGGAGCTGGTGTGCAGGAGTGATGCTGCAGACAGGGTTTTAGTGTCTGGGGATGTGAAACCTCAACCTTAATGGCTCATCTTACTTGTTTTCAAGCCCTTGAGAAATCCTCCAACTTCTATTAATTCCTTCCACCTTTTGGACCACACTTTACAATGACAAAATCCATGTTCATGTGCACCGGAAGCTCCACTCCAGCCCTGCAGCTGCTGCCCAAGCTCCCTATGCTTGCTGGCATGACATGGGGTGCTGACCTGTTCCTTTCTTGCAGGTGAAAGGGAGGTGATAGTTGCAGGGAACATCATTCCATTCGCCTTGCTCGTGCCAGATCATCACCACGCAGTCCTCACCCGCCGCAAAGAAGTTATCGGGTTGGTTGGGCCTCCAGTTCTCAAATTGCTGCGGAGAAAGGAAAGCTTCATCTAAAGCTGAGCTCTCATCTCTTATTTGCTCCTCCATCCTTGTTGCTACTACAGCAGTTATACCTATTGCGATGGTGACCATGAGCTCTACAAAGTTTAGAGCTGCCTCTGTCCAAAGCCCAACCCAAGTACTCAGCACGTAACTCACTCAGCACCTAAGGGGAACCTCTTCCCCATGCTGCATGTCCCATGGGATGCAGGCTTACCAGGGAGTGCCCATCGGACCAGCAAAAATCATTCTCCACAGCTCTGTCACTGAGGCCAATCCACTGGTAGTCCTGTGCATGGCCTAGAAGAAATGAAGGGAGAAAGAAGAGTGGGTTTTGGTTCCCCTGTACCTCGTTGGAAGTGTTTCTTTGTCATCTCAGCTCTCTCTGATGTCCTTTCCCCACCCCCAACTATCATGTTTGCCCATCTCCCTCCCCTTTCAGTGTGCCATGAGCATGGATCCACCTACAGTGGCATAAGTCACTGCGCTTGTTGCATCAAGTGAACGTGTTGTGAGCAAGCCACATCAGCAATGTGGTGAAAATGAAGTTCTGTCCTAGCTAAGAAAGGGCTTTTTCCTGTCTCATGGCTCATAGACTCATAGTTTGGGTTGGAAGGGTCCTTCAAAGGTCATCTATTCCAACCCCCTGCAACGAGCTGGATGGCTCTTCCTCTCCCATTTAAGGGTGAGGAAATATCTGAGCACCAGTGGGGGAAATTGTGAGTTTTATGTCACTTCGGCTAAATCTGTTCATAGGCTCCATAGAGCCCAATGGACGGACCCATGCCCAGTCTCAGACTGCCCTCAGCACTCACTGTTCACAAACTCTTGCTCCTCTGGAGTGATGATGCTGCTCAGGTGGGCTTGATGTTGTCGGCATCTGGCCTCTGCATCCATCCAAGTCTCCCTGTCTTCAAAGTGCCTATAGCAGTGGCCTTGAAACTTGGTCCAGCCTTCCTCACAGTTTTCCTGATCTGAAACACACAAAGAAGGGATGAAAAGGAGCTGGTGCATGGTCTGGAAGCCTTCCAACTCACCTCTTAGCAGCTCGTGCTCTCATGGCATGGGACAGCACATGGTTGCTTCCACTAAAAAACAAACCCTGACATTGTTGCCTGTGGAAAATCCCAGGGAAAATTACCAGAAGGCGTCCAAAGCAGACACGAAGAGGGGAGCCTGTGCTGAAGACCCAATGTGTGCAGTAATGTGACCAGTGCTACTAGAAAAATTGAATGATACAAACTTATTCCTGAGCAATTCAATCCCTGTATCATGTTCCTGGACTCTGGTTTTGAGGAACTGACAAAGCAAGAATCTTTCTCATCCACTTGTTCAGAATTTTCTTGCTTTGGAAAGAAACTCCAAAACCTGAATCCAGATGCTCAGAATCAATATATATGTATTGAAAATGAAAGAGGGGAGGAGAGCCCAGGTTTGGGTGGTTGCATTGCTTAGTGTTGTTCTGTGGCTCTGGAGGAGAAGCAAGCCTACCAAGAGAGGAGAAAAGAGGATTCAGGAACTTACCATGATGGAAAATGAAATCTCAAAGAAAAAGCCTGGAAGCTGCTAAAGCGTAGAAAGTTCAGGACACCTCTTACTGCCTGAGAAACACTAAAGAGTTGAATCCATTAATTAGGGAAAATAAAGCCACAAGCTGGGGAGAGCAAAGGCAAAGGGAGAAACCACCAGAAAAGGCTCCCAGCCAATGCAAAACACTACACATACTCCATATGGCTGAAGGAAATGAAATCTGTTTAACCTCAGCCTTTCAGATGCCCAATTTAACATCCTTCAGGCACTTGTCATTCTTGGAATAGAAGCCTCACACCTCTTCGCCTTTTCAGTAAGGTTTTCTGTACTCAGTTTCTTTCTTCTTTGTTAAACTTGTTAGGTCAAAGCGCTTGTCACCTTCTATCACACTAATCCACCCTCCTGGTGTTCTTCCAGCTGGAGGCTGCAGATGCTTAGATGTTGGAAGGGTCTGTAGTTAGTTGAGGCACTAAAAACATTTCCTGCCTTCTTCAACAGATGAAATGGATTATCTGGAACTGGCTGAATCTCTAAGGATTCTTGGTCCTTGCAGGCAGATTGCTTACACAGGGTGAGCAGAGAACATGCTTTTCTGAGATATAAGCTTTTTCCAGCAGCTTGAACACCAGCCCTTGTCATCACAGCCTGGGGATAGGACAGCACATGGCATAGAATCTCAGTGGGACATTTCCTAGGAAAGGAGAGAGGCCACTCTTTCCTAGAGAGCTGTTACTTATGAGGAAATATGAGAGCAATCATCTTGGAAAAGGATGATGACAAACTTGTTCCCTGGTAGGGACACTGCCATGGTGATGAGGACTGCTGCATGTACAGATAGCAGAGCTCAACTATGATGTCCTACTGTTCTTGGAGACCAATGGAAAGGATGGTTTGCCTCATAGGAACAATGAAGATTTACATTCCCCACCGAATTCAGGGCACTGGCTTCCTCTTGCACCTCCCAGGCTGGAGACCACAGGCATCATGAGCCCATAAATCAGAGAAAAGATGAAATTCATTCTGATGTGGACTAAAAGAGGTTATAAGCAGCTGCAGGGTGGAAAGTCTCTTGTTGGGTTACAGGGATATTCAACAGCAGGTGGCGGACAGGTAAACCAGGGGCTAATTAGATTGCATTAGGAAATTGATGTAAAGACAGCACAATTCCCTCCCAGATGGTCCAGTGATCCTGAGCCACCTTCTTATGGTCTACTCCATATGCTCATGTTGGAAGCAGAAAGACAGATGAAGAGAAAGGAGAGGAGGAAATCCAATATATGTTATCATTACTTGTGCCAAGGTGAAGACACCACTACCTTATTTCTCACATTTGAGCAAGACAGGAGAGCTTCCCCTCAGCTAAGCTGATGCAAGTTTGGACTTTGACCAGCTTTAAGAAAAAAAACCCACAAGTCTTTGTCTTTCTCTAGAAACAAACATAAGTATTAGTGTAGGTCTGGTTTTGATAGGAAAACAGGTCACTTGGTGTTTTCTCAAAGATACACATTCCCCTCTGATTTTGCCACAAGAAGCCATGCTGAAGAGATGACAAAAATGTCAGATTGGTGGAGATTCCTGGAGTGAATGAGGCGTCTCCCAGCTGCATCTTCACAGTGACAAACACAATCATTTTCCATGGCTCAGTTGAAGCATCCTTCCATGAAATTTCCAATCCAGCAGAGAAAGTTTGCCTGGAGTGAAGATGTACTCAGATATATGGATGTTCCCTACTGTTACAGATGAACAGAAAGACCCTTGGCTCAAAGAGATAGTGACTTCTGTGATCAACATTGTATGGATCTTCACTAGAGAAACTTAAAGGGAAAGCTGAAGAAGGCACCAGAAAGAAGCTCCTGCTTAGGAACCTTAGAGAACATGGTGCTGTGATGAATAAGCTAATCAAAATATATAAACACAAGTCTGAAAGCTTTTTCCTTAGTGTATGTTAAGCTGCTGTTAGAGGTTAGCTTGCTGAGATGAGGGCAGGGCTGATGGGAGCACTGGGGTTCACCTTTTTTTAGGGGGAAAGAAGGTGGTGCAGCAGTTAGTAAGATTAGCTGAAGCCAGGAAGGCCGTACCGATCTCACACAGGTCCCCTCCGTAGCTGGGAAGGCATAAGCATTTGAAAGAGTCGATGCCATCAACGCAGGTAGCTCCATTCAGACAGGGGCTTGAGTGGCACTCATCAGTGTCTGCAAGAAATCAAGGGCTTCCATTAGGGCAGACAACTCCACCAACAGGAGAACTTGTTTCCTTGCTTGTTTAGGAAGGAACATCAGTTGGTTTTGGGGAACCTGGGAGTTGCAAGGGTCTTATTTTAAAACATACTGCCACTGCTGCTGCTGGAAGAATGCAGGCAAGAGACCCAGCCCACCCTACAAGGAAGACATTGGTTTTTGGTCATTTGATGGTTGAACACCACTCTGAAGATAGCACAAACTCAGCAAGATGCATCCAATACACAGCACTCAGCTGTGGTAACTCCTCCTTGTCTGCTGTTTGTCTGATGCATTGAACATGCAAACTTTTGTCTGTGTCTTCACCAACTATGGGTCTATGAAGAAGAACGTGGAATTCTCATAAGTGATGGAAACATCCTGAGATAGATATCTGTCTCCTAAAGGCCTTCCTGGTTGCCAATGCTCACTATGAGTTTCTTCCTAGCTGTAATTTAGATGAAGTTCCAAGGCAAGAAATCTCTTCTCAGTGAAGATAAAGAAAGTGCAGAGAAGAAAAGAAGTGGGTTCAGACACCTTTGAGGATTTTAAGCCTAGTTATGGGTGTCTCTTCCTTGAAGAGTACTGGAGCGCAGAAACATTTTCTCCAGACTTGTCCCCAGTGTGTGCTCTCTTGCTTGTGATGGGGCTGGTACATCTTTTCCAGCTGCAGGTTCCATCTTGGTGGAGGAAACTACCCTTAGTTTCCAATCCAGATGGAACAGCCCTTGAGATCCTTTTTGCTTTTCTGGAGATTGAGAAGAGATGTTGGTATATGAAGAGCTTGGCCTCCAACTATCCAGTGTTTCTCAACCTGCTTATTAGCACAAGCCTGGGTAGTAAATTACACCATCTAGTAGCACTTCCATTCCCTGGCAGATCCTTCTGAGCATAGATGCTCTGAAGAAGGCCACAGGTAGCCAGCTGCTGTCTATATATTGTAAAATCTAGCTTGTGCTGGAAGTAAAAGCTCTTCTCCCACTATCTCTCCCAAGCTGAACCTTAATCCTACTTATTGAGCTTTGGAATCAGAAGAAGAATCACTCAGAATAGAAACATTTCAGAGATGTTCAGCTCAGAAACAAGGAGGAAGACTGAGGAAGAAAGCGGGAGGACATCCACCCAGGGTAGGTTAAATGATGACTGGTTAGATCTTCATGCGAGACATTTATCTCTTTCGCACTCAGAAGAACTGTAAAGGCTTTATGAATCCTGATTAATACTTCATGCTCTTCTTGTGGATGAGAGGGGTTAGTGAGGAAACATTCCAAGACACTAAACATGCTGACTATGGAAATACCAGAGCAGAGCAGCAACTCCTCAGGTTCTGTGTTCATGTTCTGATTGGGGTATATATGATTGGATGTTGTCTCCTTGCAGAACCATGTCCCAGCTGCTCTGTGTCCTCAGACATACAAAAGCAGATGTGTGTTATACCCCATATAACTGTCTAGTTCCTCTGTGGCCAATATCTGATGTGTCAACAAAAAGCTGACATATTCTGTAACATGCCTAAGTGATGGAGAAAATCCTTTTGTGCTTTGGAGCAAGAAGATAGGCATCTTTGTTCTAGGCTGTATTGCTGAGAGCAATGCAGGTTTTCCTCGGGTGGCTGATGAACATCTTACTCCAGTTTTGCAGTTTTTCCTCTGGATTGCCCTTCTAAGTACTCATGAATGCTTTCTGGACTTCTTTGTTCACTGCAATATGAAGAGATCTCCTGTTTCCATGACATTAATAAATACTTGGAGACTTTCAAGAACAAAATGAGGGTTACAGGCTTAGTGGAATAGAGAAACTAAATGTGACTATTGCTTGTGAGTCACACTTGGAGTTCCTATATGATAGAGAGCATAAAGGAAAATGAGGTATCCTGAGGGATGATTACAACTCCAGAGGCCTCTTGGGCTTTCCAACAGCAGTGGCAGCAGAAGTTCATGTTGATTGCAATGTTCTCCAGCTGAACAAGTAAGGAAAGGCTCTCTTTGTCCGTTAGACTCCATGAAGTGGAATCCACGCTGTATAAGTGGGAACAAAGCACATATGAGAGCTGAAGCAGAACATTTAGCAGGGAATAATGAGTCTTCGGCTGTCTTCAACCATGTGGACTAAATCCTTATGTGTCCAAGATCTCTTCTGAGATGCAGGAGACACGCTGTGAGTTGCCATTCATGGTCTCAGAAGCAAGGGGAGCAGGCACACATGTGCAAAATCATTGCCCCAGATTGCCAGCTGGAAAATAACACTGGAACAGAATTTCCCTTTACAAATATTGTATATAATATGACTACACATATTATATATACTGCAAAAAAAATCTCTGCATGTAATATATATGTCATATATATCTCCATATACACACATATATATTTTAAATATGACACATAACAGGTGTGTACTTGTAGGATGTGTTGGAAAAATACAAGTGAGACACAAACAGGTTTTCTTTCCAGAACTGTGGTGCAAATAGCTGGAGAGAAGACGTTTTAAACACATGAAGACCATAAATACCGAACTCCCCTCTTCTGCCTGTTGGGCTGTTGGGGCAATGGCCCAACTTCCATCAGGAGGATCACCTCAGCAAGCTGATATCATGAAACTCAAATGTATCTGCCAGGTTGGAGGAAGTGTTGCCGACTGATCCTCCCAGAATATCTGGATCTCAGAGGTCTTTTAGAGAAGTAAGTTCTAAACAATAAAATCAACAGTTCTGTTGTCTCTGGAAAACCTGGCAAGCTGATTTCTAGGTGTTTATAGGATATCACATCTGAGACATAGGATTTATGGGAGGTGAGAACTCCAGTAAAACAAAATCCTATCTATCATGCAATGCATGGCTATTTTCTTCTTAACCATTTACATACTGTAAACGTGTCTACTTCCACATTGTTTAGGGCCAGATGAGGTTAGTAAATCACTGTACACCTCTTCAGCCAGCTAACAAACCTGCAGCACACTAAGTGTGCTTTGCGCAGCATTAAGCAAGCTCCTGCTTCCACAGCACCAGCTGCCAGGTACCTTGACACACAAGGATCTTATGCAGAAGGGAGCTATTTATTTGCTTGGGTGAGCAGTCATTCAAAGTCAGCTCTGCTTTGAGATGCCCCTCAAGTGCTTATCAACAGACAAGACAACTGCTATTATTACCCAGTGCTAACAAAGGACAAGCGATGCAGCATGGAATGCAGAACAGAGGCAGCCCTCACTTTCAAGAGCTGCAGCTCTGAAACAGAGACAGGGAAAGAATGCCTTACAGTGGCAAGAATAGGGAGCCTGAATGCCTTACAGTGGCAAGAATAGGGAGCCCATTTCAAGCATATTATTAACTCACTTCTTGAGGATAATGAAAAATTAACAGCTTTCTGGAAAACAATTCGTACCACAGTTAATATCGCCCAGAAGTTGCAAGAGATCATTCAAATCTATTGTCACAACCATTGCTATTTTTTGCTGCTAACAAGACCCAAGATATTTGGATATTTTCTTCTGGATACTTTCTCTTTTTTTAATAAAACAATTAAAATATCCACTGTAACCCTGGTCTTGCACCTGGAAGATGTAAAGTGCTGGCTGGAGAAAGCAAGGGGAGCTACACAGCTACAATGCAAACTTTGAACTCATTTCACCATTTTCTGTCTAAGATTTCTTTCACATTGCCAGATCAATACTATATTTAGTCAGAAACTGTTTCCTTTTTGTGCAACTTAACACAAGTATTCTACCAATGCCTTTGAAAACAATCTGCTGTACTAGTTCATGGAAATTGGAAAGAGAAATCCTTTAGAAAAGCAAGAGAAATGGATTGGCCCTGGCTTTTCTCAGGGGGCAAATGGCAGCAAAAGTGAACCCGCAGTGTGAGTGGTGAGAAGGAAATGCTTTGAAAACCCTTTATCCCAAGCTAAGAAGACAATACTAGGAACAGTGCTAACACTTCTTAAAACAATACAGTCTGTGCATTTGTCTTGATGGCAGCCTGTATGGAAGAGAGCAAGAACACCCATTCAACTAGGTCAGCTTTGCACTTAAAACATCTACGAAGGAGAAGCAGCTTGTGAACAGAGAGGATGCTATCGCCCAAACCCTGAACAAACGACATAGTTTCTCTGTAACTGGTTTAGAAATATACCCCTAGGATTTAAACTTGGTTTTGCTCTGCAGAGAGAAAAAGGTAAGACAGAAAGGCAAGGCATTTTCAGGATGCCCAATAGTCCCTGTTGTGCCCCTCATGCTTTTTATAAGCCTCCTTGTAAGTGAAATTACCCAAACAGGGAATCAGGAACCAGCCAGGTAATTATCTTTGAGAAGAAAAAAAGCCAGGTGCAAACTAAATTTGCTTTTCAGAGGCTCCTGGGAAGTTTGAATTGATGATCTGATAGCTCAGACAGTGAAGAAAAACATTGGAGCAATTGTAGGGTGACTCCAACAAGAAAAGAATAAGAGGAGTTGGGGGAAACAGTTCTCTTTCATTTTATGTAAAAGGAGAACATTGAATATCACAGCCAGCTTGTGACTTATGATGAGTAATTAAGTCCTTAAAATAATTAACTACAATAATTAAACAAAAACCTTCATGCAGCAGAAGGGGCAGATACTGCTACAGCCTTCTAAAGCTATATTCATCTGGAGAATAGAAGGCTTTTAGGAGAACCTGTTGATCTTCTGGGACCTTCAATTTATCCAGCACTGTCATAGAAGGAGAGCTCAGGAAATTTGGATGTCTCTGCCTTCAAATATTATGTGTGGAAGTAAACTGAAATGTGCATAACACTAGTTCAGGACTGTAGTTACACCTTTCAGAGAGAAGGCTTAATTAAGCTAATAAATCTCTAATGCAAAATAGTGCATCCAAGTGCCATCAAATCACCTGGTTAGCCACAAGTGGTGTGAGCTTTTCCTTGTCTCTCAAACAGGACTGTTACCTCCATGTCTTTGTTAGGAACATAATCTTCATTCCATTCAATAATGTCTCATCTCATAGTAGGTGAGACATTACGAATCAGGTGAATGCTTTCAAGTCTTCCCTTCTGGGTTGATCTTCTCTGGACCAACAAAACTCTATCCCTCAGACTTTCAGGGTATGAAGAATGAGGAAAGCCCATCCAGACCTTTCCTCATTTGGATTCTAACCTTTAGCTGTATCAGGGCCATAGGCAGCAGACCTCATGAATTTGTTCCCCCAGAGGCAAGCAAAACTTAACATAAGTAGCTGCCATTTCAGCACATTTCTCTTCTCCCCCTAACTTGAGTGAAGTTTTTAAGCCATTGACTTGTCAAAGAGCTCCAAACCACAGCCTTCCACTGCAGCGCCAGCATGCTTTTTTCAACTAATAATTATTTGTCTTCCAATGTTACAAGCAGCAAAAAGAGCTGCTGAATCGGCAAAACCCTGGATGAAGAAGCCAAGCCTAGGGACTATTCTTGTGGGGCTCCTGTCCTTACGGAGGAACCAAACTGCTGACTAAAGACATGTGCATGCATAGCCTTCAATTTGGTTAAATACTAAGAAAATACTGGCACTCCAAGTGTTAATCTTCAGTCTTCTTGTGCTTCTGGCTTTTCTCTAAAAGTAGAGGCTACAGCAGAGCAAAAATCATCGTTCTTCTTAAATCATCCCACTAAAAAGACTGCTAGATCTAACTGGAACACTTCAATGATGGGACAAGGACAACAGCCTCATGTCTTCCTGCTCCTCACTAAGCTGAATGAGTGCCTCAATGCTAGTTAAAATTAATTGCACTTAATGGGCATCCATCACATCCTCCAAACTCTGAGCACAGCACAAGGCACAGATACTAAAACTGATCTTTTTGCAAGAGCCGGGAGGCTTCAGGTGGAAAGGCAGCCACAAGATGAGAAATAGCACTTCAGGCTCCAGCCTGTGGTTCTTTTCCTTGTAGGCTTTCCATGTTCACAATCCCCAGAGCACTGTAAAAAGGGTAACGACCCAAAAAAGGAAATCTGTGATTATTTTTCTCTTTTTTTTCCCTTCTTTTGTCAACACTTTGCTCTATTTCTCTGGAAATGGCATTGCCAGTTCATGATCAATACACTTCTTGCCACCTGGATGAGTTTCCTTCAGACCCTAACTGCATTTAACCTTACAGGGACACTGTAGTAAAGAAACCTGCCATAAAAAGAGATGTTTTACCCTAGAATATCTTCCCTAGGGGGAGCACCATCCTCACACGTGTACTCAAGCCCATCTCTAGTTTATATAAAGAGCCTACAGTTAAGCTTCAGTCGTCACTTACCTCTCCCTGTCACCTGCTAAGAAACCCCAGCTGCTACATCATCACCCCCACTTACAAATACACAGAGTGTTCCAACTTCAGAACATTTCTCAAGCTTCTTCACACATGAGCTGCCGAACACATGGTTTTCTTTCCAAATACTTCACGAGAATGTTGGCTAACAAATGCTCCCAAGAATCTGGCAATCGCCTTGTGAGTAATTTATAAAAAGAAAAAGCAGTGAAATAAAACCCTACTTTGAGGCCAATATTTCTTTCTCTTTTTTTTTTTTTTTTTTTTTTTTTTTTAGTCCCTCTT
>NDXB01013438.1:127927-165841 GCA_002631895.1 Agapornis roseicollis
TTTTTTTTTTTTTTTTTTTGCTGAGCCTCACTGGCTGGTTTCCTTCTTTCTCCTCAACCCTGCCTTTGCTGGCTTGTTTTTATGTCCAGGATCGGATGTGGCAGTGAGCATGGCCCCAAAATGGAGCACATTAGCTGTGGAAGGAGGGTTTTTAGGTGCATAAATCCTGCAGCACCCTGCCAAGCCCTGGATGCTGTGCCAGGCATCCAGCAATGACCCCATTGGCTTGCCCTCACCCACTCTTGCAGTGTCCTCTGCTCAGCAGAGGCAGACAGGACACCAAATGTGTTATGAGCAGGACTGAACAAAGGTTTGTGATTACCTGTTTTCTCAGAGGGAGAGAAGTGACGCAGAGAGAGATGCAGTGACTCATTTGGAACACTTTGGGGATGGAAATGATGTTTGAAACCGGACTGAGCTGCACAAAGCCCTGCATTTACAGACACTTACTGAGTCCAGAGCTACCCATGATGAATGGTGTAAATTAACCCAAAAGCAGCAGTTCCTGAGGAAATGGAGGAAGGGACTGGAATCAATATTACTTTTGTTAGTTCCGTTAGAACTGAACAAATCTCTTTACACATTCATTTTGTACCATGCTTAAGCAACTGTCCCAACATGAAGGTGTAACACATTGGGAACTGAGCACATGTAAGACCTTCATATAACAACACAAGCACTGATGGTTTTCAAACAGGAAACACAAGAACAGGCTCCTTATTGCAGCAGAGTGAAACCAAGCCATGGCCAGGGATGTTGCGGGGCTCCTCTTCTACCAAGAAGCAGCCACCAGCAAGCACAACAACATCCCATCTTGTTTTCTTCTCATTGAAGTATCCCAGTACCTCCACAGCATGTGAACACTGCTTGGGGGATGCTTGTCAGGAAGCTGACAGCGTGTTTTCACCATAAATGGTTGCTCAGATTTAAATACCGTGTCTGTTTATACTTGGCAACAAGGGATCCTACCAAAGACAACACTAAACCACCAGAAAGGGTCAGGGTGGAAGGAAGAGCAGTTTTCAGTGGAGCTGATAAAAGGTATCAATGTCCTGAGCATCATCTCACACATTCAGCCCATTCTAGCTGCAAAGAGCAGCCTAAGACAAACCAAAGGGTGGCCATGCACTATGCAAACATTACAGATGATACTGAGAGCAGAGGTTTTTATCCCCAGCTGGCTTGCTTTGCCTCTTGCCCCTTGGCAATGCAAAGTTGCTGATGGCCAGTCTCCCACTCTGGATCAAGCACTATGAAACACTTGGGGATACAGGCAGCAAGTCAACACATCATGCGAAGAGAAATGAAATAGGACAGAGTCTTGCAGCACATCTAATCCAACTTCTTGGCTGTATCCACAGCCAGGTTGGAACTGTCTGGTGGGTGGAGCTGTCTTTGTTCTTGTTTCCATATAAAAGGAAAAAAGATTGTTGTTTTCTCTGGAGTATAGCAATGCCCTAGAACAAACTCAGAGGGGGTGTGGATGCCCTAGTGCTTTCCCAGCTATATTACACCCAGGGATGTGGTCACAGTGGCTCTCAATGACCATTCACAGAATAATACACTTTCTCAAACCCCCATCTCCAGGAGGACAGAGGGGAGAGCTCACCTATGTCCCTATCATCTGGGTTACCCAGATGTGATCATCTGGGTACCCAGGGGGGCACAAGCAGAGGATGCCTCCATCATGTTCCTGGCAGGTGCCAGAGAAGTGGTGGAGCCACCATTCCTAGAGGTATTTAAAAGATGTGTAGATGGGACATAGCTTAGTGGTGGACTTGGCAGTGCTGGGGTAAAGGTTTGACTCAGTGATCTTAAAACTCTTTTCCAACCTAGATGGTACTATGATTCAACGAACACAAACTGTGAAAAACTCCACACGTTTATGGCTTCCCACCACAATAATGCTCTGTTCAGGCCTGCTTTTGTGTTAATGCTGGCTGCTGTAGAAGAAGCAAGGAAAGTAACAGCTATGCCCCTTCCCTCCCTAGCACATTCCCTTCTATATGAGGAGACACAGTACCTTCTGTAGTGGGTCCTAATGTGTCTATTGCTTCTTGTGGGACTTGAGGCAGGAAAGCAGTAGCAGTGGCCAGCAGATGGGGATTGTCTAGAACAACCGCTGCCTCCATCTCTTGTCCTGACACTGCAGGAGGGGAGGGCTCTATTTTGAGCTGAGCCTCTTCAAGGTTCCTGGGTCCCTGTGTTGGTTCCACATCTGGAACACTGGTACTAATTACAATGTCTGGGACAGAGGTTTCCCCTGCAATTGAGTGCGTCACAGATTCAGATGTTGCATCAGGAATTTCCTTCTCAGGAGCACCAGTGGGCTCACCACTGGCCAAAGATGTTGCAGCTATGTCTATGTTAGCAGCTGTATTGATGTTAGCAGCAGGCAATGCAAATGCTTCTCCACTGGTTTCATGGACCGTGGATGTTTCTATGCTGGTCTCAGGAAATGCAGATGTTTCACCCCGGGCTTCTTGGTTTGTAGATGTTTCTATTCTGATTTCAGGAAATGCAGATGTTTCCCCACTTACTTCTTGAACTGTGGATGTTTCTATGATGATTTCAGGATAGGCAGATGTTTCACCCCTGGCTTCTTGAATCGTTGGTGTTTCTATGCTAATCCCAGGGAATGCAGATGTTTCCCCACTGATTTCATGGACTGTAGAAGTTTCTATATTGATCTCGGGAAATGCAGACGTTTCACCTCGGGCTTCTTGCCTTGTGGATGTTTCTATTCTAATTTCAGGAAAGGCAGATGTTTCTCCACTGATTTCATGGACTGCTGAAGTTTCTATGCTAATTTCAGGAAAGGCAGAAGTTTCCCCACTAATATCACGGATTGTTGAAGTCTCTATGCTGATTTCAGGAAATGCAGATGTTTCTCCACTGATTTCGTGGACTGTTGATGTTTCTATGCTGATTTCAGGAAAGGCAGATGATTCCCCACTAGTTTCATGCACTGTGGATGTTTCTATACTAATTTCGGGATAGGCAGATGTTTCACCCCTGACTTCTTGATTTGTGGACGTTTCTATTCTGATTTCAGGAAATACAGAACTTTCTCCACTGATTTCATGGACTGTTGAAGTTTCTATGGTAATTTCAGGAAAGGCAGATGTTTCCCCACTGGTTTCGTGGACTGTTGAGGTATGAATGCTGATTTCAGGAAAGGCAGATGTTTCCCCACTGGTTTCATGGACTGTGGATGTTTCTATGCTGATTTCGGGGTAAGCAGATGTCTCACCCCTGGCTTCTTGACTTGTAAACGTTTCTATTCTGATTTCAGGAAACGCAGACGTTTCCCCACTGATGTCTTGACTTGTTGATGTTTCTATTCTAATCTCAGGAAATGCAGATGCTTCCCCACTGATTTCTTGTAGTGTGGAGGTTTCTGTGCTGCTTTCAGGAAATGCAGAGGTTTCCCCACTTAATTCATGAGCTGTGGATGTTTCTATGATGATTTCAGGGTAGCCAGATGTTTCACCCCTGGCTTCTTGACTTGTGGATGTTTCTATGAACACTTCTGGAAATGCAGATGTTTCCCCACTGACTTCCGGGATTGTTGATGTTTCTATGTTAAATTCGGGAAAGGCAGATGTCTCCCCACTGATTTCGTGAATTGTGGATGTTTCTACACCAGTTTCATGAAATGCAGATGTTTCACCACTGATTTCTTGAGTCGTAGATGTTTCTATACCAGTTTCAGGAAATGCAGGTGTTTCACCACTGATTTCATAAGCTGTTGATGTTTCTACACCACTTTCTGGCAATGTGGATGTTTCCCCACTTAGTTCACCAGATGCAGAGGCCTCACCACTGGGCCCAAAACTGTAGGGAAACGTGATGGCTGTTTCCCCACCCAGTTCCTGTGATACTGTTGGTCTTGTCGCAACTTCTTCTAGATCAGAAGTGACCAAAGTGACTTCTGGAAGCCCTGAGGCCTCTCCACTTATATCAGTAACTGCTGAAGATTGGCCACTTAGATCTGTGGCTCCAGGAATATCTCCAGTGATGTATGGAATCCCGGATAGCTCTCCACTGAAGTCTCCTGTCCCTGAAGGAAACCCACTTGTCTCCACAGCTCCAGACCCTTCTCCAGATAGTCCTCTGTCTCCAGAAGGAAATCCACTGATTTCTATTACCCCAGACGGCCCTTCTCCCACCTCTTGTGCAACTGATGTCTGTGTTACAGCTTCTATCAAAGTCCTGTCCACAAGAGAGACTGTGGGAAAGCCAGAGGTGAGTCCGCTTCCCTCTCCAGACAGTAGCCCACTGCTGACATCGACTCCAGAGACTTCTCCACTGCTGTCAATTGCTCCACTCGGATGCCCGCTCATCTCGAACACTCCAGAAACACTCCCACCAAAGTCCATGTGCCCGAAAGGCTCCCCACTGATGTCTGAGCTCCCGGATGCCATGCCTGATGCATGTTCACCTCCTGAAGGCAACCCACTGATTTCCAAGATCTCTTTTGCTTCTGCTCCAGTAACTGAGGGGGTTGTGGTCACTTCTTCCAAACTGGCATCTACAAAGGTAATGCCTGAGGCCTCACTGCTTCCATCAGTACCAGAAGGAAGGCCACTTATGTCCACTAGACCACTGATCTCTTGTATTCCAGATAGTTCTCCACTACCATCCAGTCCTGAGGGCTTCCCACTGAGCTCAAGTACCCCAGAAAGCTCACCACTGAGCTCAGACCTTCCAGAGGGCTCCCCGCTGAGCTCAGGTACCCCAGAATGTTCCCCACTGAGCTCAGGCCCTCCGGAGGGCTCCCCGCTGAGCTCTTCTCCCAAGGGCAACCCTTGGCCTCTTCCACTCATGTCCCACTCAGCAGATGGGAACCCTGACAGGTCTCCTTCACCGCTGACTCCAATGGATCCTTTTCCCTCCTCTTGCCGTTCTGCTGCTGTTGTTGCAACTTCCACCAATGTGGTATCCACGAGAGAGACAGTAGGAAAACCAGAGGTGAGTACACTTTCTTCTCCAGATGACACACCACTGACTAGTTCAGTGCCAGATGTTTCTCCACTAAATCCCACTCCAGATGGCATCCCACTGATCTCTGGTATCCTTGAAATAGACACTGATACCCCTTCCTCTGCAGAAGATAAGCCACTGATGTCAACGATACCAGAAGTCACACCACTCAGGTCCCCTGAGGGTAGCCCGCTTTCTTCAGGTAGAAAGCCGCTGGTATGCAGGTCTACTGATGGTAATCCACTTTCTCCAATCCCTGAGTGTTCTCCACCAAGTCCAAAAACTCCAGAAGATGGTTCTCCGCTAGTATCCGGGACTCCAGACACCCAGCCAGATGCTGAAGATTCACCACTGACTTGGCGCTCAGTCACCTCCCCTGACACTTCACTGACAGAAGCATCTGTATGTGTTTCCTCTGGTATTATGGTAGCGGGAGGAAAAGCAGATGGGGTCACTGGAAAAGAAAGAAAAGACAAAGAGAGGAAGATAGGAAGATTATTTACTAAACTGTTCTAAAAAGGCTATTAATTTCCTGATTGACCTTATTTCCATGCTGATGCCTTTGAGGTAAAGGCAAAAAGTTGTATGTGCTTGCAGAAATAATCTGGTCCCTTCAAATTTCTTAATGAATATTGTGTCTTAAAAACTGTAAATTAAATAGATCTGACAGAATATATAAATATAAATATAAACTGACAGAATACATAATCTTCTGACACAAGATGCTGGCAACAGCCATACCAGTTCCCAGGTGCCACAACCAAGCTACTGCTTCCTTGGAGATAACATTTGGATTCATGCTGCAGCTCTGTTCTCTGCAGAAGACATGACATGAGGTCTGTTTCTAGCTTGCCATCTCAGATACACAACAACGTATTTTGTGAGCTGCTCTAGCAATGCTGCACATGCTGGTCATTCATTCAGTCCTAGACAGAAGTTCAATAATACACGTGTAACTCCTCCTGCGTGCACAGACTTAGCCTTTGCTAATATGGTGATAATCATTTAGATTTAGAGGAATTCCCCTTCAGCAAGGACACAGCCCATTTATTCGCTGAGTGTCGCAACCCTGCAACACCAGCCAAGTGTGACCCAGGAGAGGGGGAAGCTCTGACCCACCTGAGAGCAGTGACATATCGGTTGGGAAGACCTCAGTCCCCCAGGCTGTCTGATTCTCAGGTTGAGTGGCAAACTCTGTCTCCACAGTCACCTCCTCCCCAGAGGGTACCCCCTCCACTCCAGGGATCACTTGGGTTGCCAGCACGTCTTCAAAGAACAAGGTGACCCCTTCCTCCTCCACAGGTGGCAGAGCTGGAACAGAAAGGAATTGGAGTGAGCTCCCAAGAAGTCACAGTCCAGGATGCTGGTGCTTTCCCAACTTGGCACCCCAATATTGCCAACCTCCCTTGTGGAATCCCTTTCCCTGAGGAGACAGCTCTATACACCCAGCAATGGGTGGGAAGGTACCTCTGAAGCAGAAGGCGTGATGCCGGGACAGTGGGTCGGGAAAGCCCGTCTGGTTGTAGTGCTGGTAGATGGTTCTCACACCAGGAGCATCCCCACCGCAGGCAGGACGGGGGCTCACAATGGGATAGCGGAGGCTGCCGTCGGCTAACCAGCCAGCATAGCATCTGTCCAGACCCTGCTTCCAGGCGGCGTGGAGCTGGCCAACAGAGGCCAGTGTGGCATTTTGGCTCTCACAGTGCTGTTGAGCCTCTAGGAAGGTGAACTGCTCTGGCTGGGTTGCAAAGAACACCTCGCCTGAGGGATGGGAGAGGAAACAGGTGTGAGTCACGCATTGCAGATGTGGAGGTGTGAAGCACGGTTTTGCTCCACAGCAGTGCCCATAGGAATGGGGAGAACGTACCCTTGAGCCTGTCGATGTAGCAGTACACATCATAGGTCTCTGAGGCTGGGCGCATGCCATATGACCGTACTCCTGGAGAGTCCTCTTTGTCTCCTACACAGTTACTTCGGGGGTTCACAATGGGATACCTACCAAAAGAAGAGGAGTTAACCCAAGGTCAACCTTGTGTACCCTAGACTGAAGAACCTCAGTGTACTTGGGAGCAAGACCCAACCACTTCACTGTTAGGGGTGCTCAGAGATCCCAGCATGACTTGGAAACAAGCCCACTTAGAGCTTGGGGTGATGAATGCAAACCCTCTACTTCTGCATGTCAGGGAGCTCACCACTGCAGAATGTGTACACAGGTTAGGAATCAAGTAGGGCAGTTGAGAAGAGCACATCTATTGGCCACTACATATCATGGCCTGGAGACAACCTTAGGTAGCAAAGCTTTAGATGCCAACGAGCAGCAGAACAAGCCAGAATAAAGCCACAGTTTCATGGGTAAGTAGTCAGTTTGGGAGATGTCTTCCCCACATCAGTACCTGACTGTCTGGTCCCGCAGCCAGCCAGCATCGCACTGGTCAAACCCAGCCTCGTAGGCAGCCTGGAGCTGTTCTGGAGTGGCAATAACAGCGTTGTTCTCCAGGCAGGCCTGCTGGGCTTGGACGAAGGAGAAGGCATACCTGCTGGTGCCAGCACGGTAGTGAAACACCACACCTGAGAGAAGAGATGCTGTGGTGAGATGATATAGGACCCTCCTACCCCAAGATGTGTGACCAGAAAGTGTCTTCCCAACAGCACTGCAGGAACCACTGCCTGACAACCCCACTTTGATGGAGATGCCTCATTCATTTAGCTCCACTGCCATGTTCTGGGAATCTTCTTAACCCCCCTCTAGGACCTTCTTACCTTGGCTTTCCCCTTTCTTGGGTGCAGATGCACATGGGAGCACAGTGTGACCACCGCAGCTCTGAGCATCAGCCATCTGGGTTCTTTTCATCCCATGATGGGGTGGCTCACATCCTCCTCCTCACCCCTCCTTGTCATACTGCAATGGATGTACTCAGCCTATCCTTGACCCCAAACAGGCCTGCACATCTCCAGGGACCTTATGATAGCAGCAGCTCAGGCTGTTTTCAGCTGAATGGTTACCCTAAGGAGAAACCAACCTTCAGGCTTCTCACTCCTGGTGACTTACCCGTGGGGGAGATGGGCTGCTTGGGGAGGAGACCAACACCGGGGGCTGCTGTCACTTGCACGAACTGATCTTCCACTGTGAACACTGAAGTGGGCTCCAGCCCTGGTGTGGCAGTCACCCCCAGGGCCTCTTCCACCGTGCTCACCTCTGCCACTTCAGTGGTGATGGCAGTGCCTAAGGTGATGGTGGTGACTCCGTCAGGCACAGCCCACACCTCCGTGGCATCTCCCCTGGTCACATTCTCCTCCTCTGGGGCCGCTGTCTCTACTGTGACCCCAGTGGCAAAGAGATCAGGCAGGACGGTGAAGCCCTCATAGAGCTCACTGGCAGTGGGGGTGATGTCCATGGGCTCCAGTGTGGCGATGCTGCCACGGGCCTCCTCCTCGGTCGCATTGTGTGGCAGTGACAGCTCCACCTCGGTGCGGGTGATGGTCTGCACAGTGAAAGCACTGCCCAGCTCGCTTCCAGTCTCGTCAATGAACTGCCCTGGCACCAGAGTCTCAACGTCATCTCCTGCACCAGAACACAAAGCTGCGATCAGAGAGGATGTGATCAATTTAGCCCCTGAGAGCCTGGGTCTCTGCTGACTCTGAGGGCAGCAGGGAAATCGTGATGGTCTGGTAGAAGAAATTGTCTCCTTGCTTCTGCTATTGCTTTCTACTGCACCACAGCAGGAAGGGCATGTTCATGAGTTGGAGGCGATGAGCCACCACATGCTCCACAGCTGGTAAATCAGCGGACTTTGCCTGCTGTCCTTCCAGTTCTTCCGGGAACACCTTGCCCATATCCAAGTCTGTACTGACCTCTAGTGCCTGCTTCAAGGAATTCAAGGTGGCCGGGGGGAGAGGGGGGTGTAAGGTGTGGGGGGGGCCGCTTGGGTAACCGCAAGAGGTCTGAGCAGTGGGAGAAAGACAACGGGAGAGAAGAGGGGTGGGTTACAGCAGCACCTCTTGTATAGGTCAGGCATCCTTTCTGGATCTGCTTCCTACCTATGAACAGAGGATCGAGTCCTTTGCCAAACCTGCTTTCATCCCCCCTTGAAACCAGCTTAAAGCAGCAAGATGTTAGCTCTGGCCAGGGAGCCCCTGCTTCCTGATGCACTGCACACTGCTTATCCCACAGCCCCAATGCACTCACCACTATAGCAGATGGCATCGTAGCGAGAGCTGGGGTGAGGGTACCCGGTCTGGTTGACGTACAGGTACACTGTGCGCACTCCCACCAGGTTCCCTCCGCAGTTGGGCCGTGCTCTGGAGATGGGGTAGCGAACGCTGCGATCGGCCAGCCAGCCGGCACTGCACACATCCATGCCATCCTTCCAGGCCAGGTACAGCTCCCCGGTGGTGGCCAAACGGGCCCCCAGGCTGTGGCACTTGTCAAAAGCTTCTTGGAAGGTGAACTTCTCCGGGGCATTGGCGTAAAAGACTTTACCTGCAATCACAGCACCCATTAGCACAGGACTGAGCTGTGCAATTTAATCTCAATTCCTCTGGCTTCCCCTTCCCACTCCTAAGAGTGTGGATAAGATGAAAAGCCCTGTGTGTTACTGCTGAACTGCAGTCCCACGTTGGTGGCTGTCCAAAAGAAAGGGATTCTTACAAACTGAATACAGGCTGGAGCCACAGGGCAAGAGAAAGACAAAGGGAAATTTCAGTTCTGATGTGCTGAGTATTCCAATGGATCCTCATCATAAGAGTGGGTGATGGTCACCTCAATGTCACACCCTCAAATGGATGACCAGAGATGGATGCCATGGATTCATGTGGAGGTTAGACAGACTCCACCCTCTGTAATGCATTAGTCATTTGGCATTAAAATTGTCCAAGGTCTAATAAAGAGACTGTAGAGAACATCTGGCCTTGCTGGGTATCTTTAACCTGTCTTGCCTTTCTATAGTTACTGTTCAGTCCAAGCACAATCAGAGCTTCGTCCTGCTTCTGCATCTAGTAACAATAAAAGCCTCAAATCACCTTGCATTTGCTCTGCATAGCAGTAAACATCATAGGTTTCATCTGGCTCACGGACACCATAGGTCCTCACTCCTGGAAATTCATCCTTGTCCCCGTAGCAGCGCTCCCGGGGCCAGTGGATGGGGTACCTGGGGAAAGAGAGTGTAAGGAGTGAGGGGAACAGAACCCTGGCAGCCACAGTGAAGCTGGGATGAAGCTGTGAAGCATTGCACAGTGATGGGTTATGGCTTTTCCTGGGTTATGGGGAAGGGGGGGGATGATCTCCTGTCCTGCCGTCCCCATGATGGTTCTGAGCACAGTAGGATCACTGGCCAAAGACGTCAGGGCAAGGTACCTCCCAGTGAGGAGAGCTCTACAATGGAGCCACACTGGTGCGTTTGGGCAAAGCATCATTTTGTTCAGGGAAGATGAAGGATCAGGATTAAACCATTGCCCCCTCAGCTGTCATCACCAGCTGAGGAGGACAATGGTCACCTGCTTTCCTGCTACAGATTCCCCCGGCAGAGAATGGTGTGCAATCTGCCACCTCCCTCTGCACACCAACTACAACAGCTGCTCTTTAGCTGGTTTCTCAACCATTTTCAGTCAGTGTCTTCATTACAGAAGCCCTTCCCTGTGACCCTGCTGTGGCTTTCCCCTCCACTGTTCCTTACCTGACAGTCTGATCAGCCAGCCAGCCAGCGTCACACTGCTCGTACCCATCCTCATAGGCAGCTTGCAGCTGCTCAGGAGTTGCAATGACAGCGCTGTTCTGGATACAGGCCTGCTTTGCTTTCTCAAAGTTCAAGGTGTACCTTGTGGAGATTGCTCTGTAGTGGAATACAACGCCTGGAAAACACAATGGTCATCACTCACACATTGCTGGAGAGCAACCAGCTCCCCTCCTTATAGAGAAATTATGCATTTGGGCAGATACTACATGTATCAACTAGAAACAATGGACTATTTATGCTGATTGTATTTGAGCATTCCAAGCCAAGAGCGACTTGATGGGCTTCTTTCACAGGACCTTGTGGAGCACATTGGTAACCTAGGACAGAGACTGCTCTCCCACAGTGCTGTAGCAAAGCCGTAGTGCATTAAAACCCAGTACCTGAATAGTAGCGTGAACAGTGGGAGCAAACCCATTGCTCAGAACACATTGCTAATATCAACATAAGGTCACAGTGCTTTCCTGACACAGCTCTGTGTGGCATTCTAAGTGCAGGGTTCAGAAATCAGCCAGTGGGGCAGAGCAGGGACTGTGAAAGCTCTCTCCTCCCAAGGTTCTGCTCAGGATCAAGGGTGCAGGGTGTCAACCACTGTGCAAACACCCAGGAAACAATAACAAGAGGTAAATATACTGAAAGCCTCTGGACCTGCTGCAAAATAAATCTTTTATAGAAGATGGCTATAGGTACGTTCTGGTCTCGCATGAGCAGGATTCAAGTCAAGTGCAAAATTCACCAAGAGGCAATGGGGAGCTCCCAGGCTCTGTTGTCAGACACAAGCTTCACTTCACGTGAGCAGCAGAGACCTGCTGCTTAACTGTTGTAGTGGGAGCTGTCTCTGTCCTACACTGAAATCAAAAGCCCTGATCAAGATGAGACTCCTAGGAAACTTGTTATTTTATCCACCCATTACTAGGACGGGCTTTGTGAGCTGATGGGAAAGGTTTTCCTAGAACAGACCAACTCTCCAGCTGAGGGCATCCCATCTCCCAAAACGTTGGAAAGAAATAAAAGGTCTTGTAACAGCTCATCTTCACCCCTCTGAGCTATAGTCCAGCACGCCCTGCACCGTCTCCTGCCAAGGATGTCGTCTTGTTGTCTCTGTAACTCACCTTCTGCCAGAAGAATCATTTTATTGCCATATATTCTGCCATGAGTCACTTTACTGGTTTGTTTAGTCTGGTCCTAGCCTGCTAAAATAAATGACTGACCCATAGCTTCCACTCACCATCCCATTGCATTATCTATGACCTGACTGAAAGGGTTTATGCCTATGGGGAGAGCAATACCTCCTCTGCCCATATATCTTTTCCTCCCTTTCTGCCTTGCTTTTCCTTGAGAGGCAAGAGCAAGGGCAAGATCTCACCTTTCACTAGGACCTCTATTGTGTCTTGTCTGTCCTCAATCCCGTACATCACTTCACAGCGATAAATCCCAGTGTGGTTGGATCTCAGTGCCTTGATTTCCAAAGTGGCATCGGTGGGGATGGCTGGGTAATTGGGCAAAGAGATCACCTCCCTGTACTCAGTGTTGAGCCGAATTTTCCCACCGGTGGCCACTAGCAAGACGACTTCGGTTCCATTGGAGAGCTTGCTCCATTTGATCCGTGGGGTTAGTAGAGCACTGGTGTCCTGTTCCTCTGGGATGTTGAAGTAACATGGGATGTTCAGGGAGCTTCCCAGGATAACACGCAGGGGAGACTGCTCAGGTATCTTGACTTCCAGGCCATCACTACTGTCTGCCGATTCCCAAACAAAATAATGCTTACATCAATAATGAATATAATCCCAAATATCCAGTGTTTCCATATGCCCCAATGCCTGTATTTGCTTTGCAAACCTGTACCTTCATATTCAGACATACCCTCTTTGGTCTAGTCTGCTGAAAGTAATTTTCAGAAAGGGAAGTTATAAGCAACCTTGTGCCATGGCTGCTTTTGGGATTCAGACCAGTGCTGGATGTGGGGATGAAGGGCTTTGCTGCAGTCCACACTGATAGATCACACCTGATAGGGTTTAAAAAGCAGAATGTTGAAAATCCCTTATTTTCCCCATAAATCTGCCTTTTCCTGGAGCTGCCTCTCTGGCTCTAAAGTACAAGAGTAGTGAGAGGTTATGGCACAGTGGTCATCCCAACAGAGGAACAGCACATTGCTCAGTCCCGCTTTCCCACAGCCCAAGGCACGTACCTGAGAGCTCCACAGAGGTGGCTGCGGTGATGACTTGCAAACACACAAACACTAATAGTAAAGTGGTCATAGTTTACCTGCAAGAAACAACACAGGGAGAAAGGATTTATGAGAGCTGCATGCTCAGAGGGAGCAGAGAGCTGTGGATGCTGCTGCAGGGCAGCGAGATGGTTTCGGTCACCCCTTAAGCCTCCTACATGTGGCAGTGAAAGCTGGTCCTTGGGGAAGAACACTGTCTCAGAGTGCCTCTTGCTTCAGGAAGTGAGTCTGAGACAAATAAGATGCTCTGTTATGTACGACAGACTGAAGAGTTATTATAGATCACTTATTATATTGCTCTGCCATTCTCTCTCTTGTGATTTGATCTTACCTGTGAAGCAGAAAGACAATTTTGTGACAGATCTTCCCTTACTATGTATTTACTCAAAAGGGACTATCACATCCACTAAGTCTTTGTCTCAAAGCAGGAGCTGACCCTCACCAGCATCTCCTACTTAAATCAGCATTGGCTCTTAGGCCAGATGGTTGGATGCATTTTGCATACCTTAAAGTGCTCTGAAGGGAAATCTGCCCTCTACATAGTGGAAAAGGCAAAGGTTACAATGCCTTTGTCCAATATTCTTGCACTGACAGCATACATAGCCTTAACTGCAAATGGTTCCTGAACTGGTACGTGAAATCCACAGGATACAATTCTGGGCATGTTAAATCCACCCTAAAAATATCCTCCTGGGTTCTCTCAATTAGCCAGAGCAACCTGCTCTTTCTTAAACCTTTAGGAAAGGAGCATCCTGCTAACACTGGATGACAGAAGCAATTTAGAGAGGCCAACTAAATTAATCCCAGCTGGATTATCATCCAGTGTAATATCATGAAATATTAAATGGCCACAAACACTCACATTGGTTTGTATTTCAAATACAAACTGTGTCCTCCAGCAACACAGCGTCGTCTGGCATCACATCTCAGCCCTGACTCAGAAAGACCACACCTACTGAATCACTGGTGTTTCCTGTGAGGTCACCTGTCCAAATATTGGCTGTTTAGCTCCTATGATCTAGAAATATCCCAGCTGACAGTGAACACTGAGTATACGCCTATTGACCTTGCAGAAAGACATTAAGTGTCCTCATTGGCACAAGAAAAGGCCAAAATGAAACCTCATCCTGTACAACCCAGCATTAACCTTTTCACTTATGAAAGAATTGACCTCCATGCACTCATTCATTTCGACCTGACACATTGCACAATCTTATCTTTGTGGAAGCTTTAGTTAATAGACACAGGTACACTGGCAGACAACAGGAGAGAACAGGGCTGGAACACATCAGCAGAGAAGCTACTTGAGCGTGCAGCTGTAGGGCTGAACAAGATCAAAACATCTCTCAATTTCTGCTGTGTATGGAAATAAAGTGTCAGGTAAGTGCCAACATCAGGGAGAAACCATGGAACGGTACGTATGTTTGGGTGTCTCTCTGGTTAGGAATGATATCTGCATAAGCAATGTATTACAAACCTCTTTGCAGCATGACATTTGACTTCATTTTCCCCTACAGATGGCCAGTACCAAGTCAACTACCACGATGCAGAAGAGGTCAAAGTGTTTGGCAGTCAGTAGACAGGTGAAGGCAGTGGGATGTGCCCCATAGGATGGGGTGTGGGGGGCAATGAAGCACCTTCTACTCAACAGTAAGCAAGGAGAATTGGAAACACCATCTGCTATGGATAAACAGGCTGGAATCTGCTTGCCTGAACAACCATACCCAAGAGTCCTAGCTAGCTGAGTAAATTGCTGGCCCACTGATGTTCATTTATAATCTGTGCTGGAGCACTGGGGCAGGTCCCAAATACTGAAACACTGTGCCAATAATCATGCAAGGTATACAACAACGAGCTTCAGATATGCGCTAGTTTGACTGACATAAATTCCAGGCAAAATAATAAAACACCAGATACAGGCTTCAATTCATAAATCACTGAACAAGAGGTGCAATATTAATCTTAGTTGAGATACTTGTATACAACGCAGGTGCTTCCAAACTTGATTTTATTAGTTGACATGATTCTAAGTTTGTCTGATAAAGCTGCCTGCATGTCTGTAACATCGTGTAATCCGATTTGGTAAGGTTTCACTTTCACAGGGTTCCATGATATGAAGATACGCAGTGTCAGTAGTACATACATTAAAATGGCTCAGCAGAAGCCTAACTGCAGCTCTCTAGAAGAAGCTGTCTGACAGACATTCACATTGAAGGAGATATTTCTGTTGGGTGTCTACAGGGGTCAGTATTAGACTCAATGTGTTTCCAATTAGACTGTGTTTTAATAGAAGCAGATATAAAATTACGCAAGGGACACAGAACATGCCTGACAATGAGGTTTCATGTCCTAGAAGACAGTCACTCAGGAGAGCTACTGCTATTATCCAACATAAACCCCCCCAGGAATACCTCTGCTTCAGTGGTAAGCAATAGGAAGACTTCACACACCTCTGGGTTGACGTGAGGATACCAGAAAAAGGTGGTGCAGAATACACCCACCAGCAAGGATCTGAGGAAATGCTTTGTGAGGGGATACTGCAAAGTCTGAATGCAATTACTGCAACAAAAAAGATAAAAAGAAAAGACTGAGAAGTGCACAAATATTGCTTCAAGCAGAAGCAGCTGGTGCTAAAGGGCCTATTAATCTAACGAAGTCATCAACAGACCTAATAGCTGGGAGCCACATGCCAACTAAATTCACATGGGAAACAAGCCCACATTTTACACAGGGGTGATGGATCATTGACACTCTACCAAGGGGAGCAGTGGAGCTTCTATCCCTTAGTAGCTTCAAATTCAAACTTGAAGGCTTCTTTGGAAGGTACCACTTAGGCAAATGCAAGTTGATGGGCTTAGTACAGAGATAACTGGGTGAAGTTTAAAGTTACATTCACAGATCAACCCAGAATTGTCATTAAAATTCATGGATACGAATGTATCAATGTTTCGATCTCTGCTCTTGTGTTATTCATCTTGTCTGGCTCTAGGCAGTACAAAGAATCACGCTTATGAATATCACACACATTTTTTTACCTGTCTTGAAGGATCTAAGGCAAAAAGGCATCCTGTAAAATTAAATCCCTTCCATGCTCAATCTCAGCCTGCCAATCCTGAAGTCTGCACAGGCAATGCATCCCTTGGCTCTGAGTCAGGCAGGGAGAAAGGGATTTGGGGGTAAGCTGCCAGTAGAAAAGAAGGAAAAGGGCTCAACCTGTATTTTGGGGGAACACCTCCAGGTTATAGACCAGTCATTGCCACCACACGAGGCACTGCAGAAAGCTTGAAGCAGACATCTTCTGTGTTTTGGCATATCTTTAAGCTTTGGAGCAAAAGTGAAGCCCACTCTCTGAAGCATATTCTTGTTTAGTTAGAGGAATGCTTCCTACAAGAACAAATAACTGTGGGATTGTGCATTCAGAACCTCCCTGAGTAGGTCACCACTTTCACTGTGTGACTGAAGACTGTTGGCCTGCAATGAGGCTACAGGTTGGGCTCAGGTTATTTCTACTTGCACCATCCCAAAGCTGGTATTCCAGTGGGTATCCTCCATTTTCATCCTCTGGATAAAAGGAGAAATAGGAAAGCAAAGATCATGTGCACCCTGGGAGCAGGGGGACACCCTCCAGGGCAGAAGGTGCTTGGAGGGGATTCAAATAAAGGACATTCTTCAAGCCATTAGTAACCAACTCTTTAGTTATGATACCTGCTTGAGCATTAAATAGAAGCTCTTACTTCTCCAGGCTCCTTAGATCAAGCAGCTTTCAGACATCTCTACCTTTTGTCAAGCTGAACAGCCCTGAGTGTCATCAGCTTGGCCAAGAGTGGCTGGCAGCTTTAGACCTCGTTTACCTACTAAAGAACAGAAACATCCTAGAGCATGGAAACAGAAGTGTTTAAATATAATGGTAGCTGGCTGGCTGAAAAGACTTACGGTCTGTGCCTAAACTGGTATTGTTCCAAGTCCCACACAGTTGTTATTTCAGTGTACACTGGCAGTGGGTAGGAGGAGAGCAGGTTCATCTGTCCATCAGACATCACAGAACAAAATGCACTAAATAGAGGGAATTTCACTTTGTCCCAAAAGCTAAAACAACATCATGTACTCCTGGTCTTTTTCAAACTTTATGCTGATCTTCCATGAGGAAATATATCCTCATATGGTAACAGCTGTGACCAGCATTATCTTTGCAGTTCTGTTTAGCTATGGAGAAAATCACTCCAAGCTCCTATTATCCAACGGAAGCTCAGAGGTAACGGGTTTTCCTTGTGAGCAGCGGTTAAACAAATCACAGTAACAACGTTTTGGGTGTATTCTGCGAAAGAGTTGACTCCCTGCCAGTAAGAAACCCAACCTACTCCTCGGGGTGCTGTTTGCAATGTTGATCTCCATTTTTCACTCCCTTAGAGCATGCTAAAGAGATCCAACCCTGAGTCTGCACTTGGCTCTGGTCAGGATTCACTATGCTGGGAATGCCTTTGATTAACGCCCTGTTGCTGCAGCAGTGGTTCCATGCTGCAAATACTTCTACTCGGTGTTGTCTCTAGTGGGATGTCCAAGCACATGGTAATGAGCAAACAGCTGCTTGAAGGAGCAGTTCTAGAAGTAAGTCAAGACAGAAGTCTGGCTGAGTAGATACAGATAGTGCAGATGATGGAGACTTGGTCTGTCAAGCCAAGGGAACTGGGGAGGTTGTCCCTCTCATTCTAAAGCAACATCTAGAAGGGATTATATAGCATGCACCTCAACGCTAACAATCCTTCTCCACTACTAGAGCAGGACAGTGATTACCTCAAGTGTGGATGCTGTATCTACAGAGATTAAATGAGCTGTGCCTAATGTGCATGAAGGTACAGTTCAACATATGGGAGAACCATGCTGGAGCACTGTGGGCTTGCTGTGATGGAACTGGCACATAGGAAAAGCTTTCTGGGATAAGGAAATGTCTGAGCTGCACAACTGAGTAAAGGCAGAATAAAGCCTTGAGCAGGCTAAATACTGTCAGAAACATCCCTTGCTCAGCATCTTACTGATTGACTCCTAGCTGGAAGCTTAGCTGGGTGGCTAAGGAGAGGAGTGGACCTGAGCAACATGAGGGGGATACAGTCAGTACCTTTACCATGTCAAAAATAACACAGGCCTCTGGAGATAGCTTCATTTGATTGCTTTTTTTCCTGGGAAAACACTAAGGTATCCTGCCTACTAGAAAAAGGTGAACTACTGAAGCCATAGGAGTTACCAGGTCACTGCTGACAAACTCCAACTCATGCAGGGCCCTTATCTTCCAGCACAAAAAGTCACCTTCAAGAGATGTTCTGCAAACACTTTGGTGCAGCTCTTCCTAGGGTGACTACTGAGAGCACTGTCTAAGGTAGGGTCAATCCTCTCAGTATGGAGGGACTCAATCTTGTGGTACTGAGCCCTACACACAAGCAGCAACCATCGAAGAAGTTGTGAATGCTCCATCCCTGGCAGTATTCAAGGACAGAGCCTTTGACAATACGGTCTAAGTGTGAGTCATCCCTGCCCATGGCAGGGAGTTGGAACTGAATGATTTTAAGGTCCTTTCCAACCCAAACAATTCTATGATTCTATGCTTTCTGCAAGGTCCATGCTACAGAAACACTTTCCAGTCCCTCCGATTCCTTTCTTGTACAACTCCATTTGCACTTGCTGAGAGAAAAGCTGGAACAGGAGTGGTGAGAAAAGATGAGAAGGCAGGACAAGTTATGCAAGGTCATGGCTATGCTTCTGCATCAGTCCCTGTGCACCATCCCAAGCAGTCAGGAGGGAGAAGAATACAACCAAGCTGCCATGGAAATCCCATCCATCCTACCTTCTCTAACCAGTGACCAAGACAGAAGCAAAGCCCTCTCCAGTTCAGCCTGGGACAGGGAGAATTCAGGAAAAGCTCATTCCAAAAAGGACAGAGTTGGGAAATGCTGTTATGCTCAGGAGCTCTCCACTCCAAAGAACAACTGTCCCTTTCATTGAAGCTTATTTCCACTTAATTTTATGCCTAAAAGCTGTGCTTCTGTATCTGCTTGTGTGCAGACTGTCCTAAATTGGCTGCATATAAATATGTTTATTTGAGAATCCAAGTGTGTGTGGAGGGAAGTGTGTACATATGTACAGACAGGTTCAATCCCTTGCTCTTCCGACCCTGTCCCCATGTTTTGAAAGAAGCCTGGAGAATCTGGAGGGAGCAAGAAAGGGAAAAGTCCCTACAGTGGAAGTCCAACAAAGTGCCTACACAGTATGGCTGTACAGTGGAAGACAGCCAGATGGCCCATTTGCAGCACAGTCTAACTTGTTTGCTTGCTGGAAAGCATTTTCTGTCCTAGTCTATTTTAATTAAGTCCCATCTGCAGTTTCTCCTGTGGCCTTTGCTTGTTCCAGGCCATGTTAATTACCCTTGTTGCAATTAAATTGATTTTCATCACCCTTAATCCTGCTGTTGTCTTTTGGATGGGGCAGATGGGTCATTCTGAGCTTCCTTGTTTCTCAGTTTTGGAAGACCTTTAATACACTTACATGTTGTTCTTGGCAGCTAGGAAAATGCCACTCATTGCCTAGAAGATATGCCTGGGCATAAAATATATCCAAAGACAATATTTCCTTTAAAATTGTGGATGTAAAGAGGCTCCTAAACAACAGTTAAAAGCAGCACTACTCATTTAGCCTTGGATTCACTCCTCAACTGGCTTTCCATCCCCAGTTTGTTCCCCATCAGGAAACAGACCTTATTTTCTCTAAGGCACATGGTCATCTCATCCAGGCTGATTTCAGTACTATGATTTCAGGCACCAGCACTGAGGACCAAGGGTTTGATGAGGTCTAAGAAGACATCATCCCCGGCAGGGACATTTAAGCACCATGTCCCATGCCCTTGTAGGCTTTGGAGTCAAATGGTGTTTTCTCCTCTCCTGTGTAAAACTACAGACTGTTCCTGTATGATCTCTACAAACAAACACTTTATTGTCCTTCTGCATGTTCCGAGCCTCTGTGCAGGACTGAGAGCTTTTCTGTTAAAAACCTCAGCCTGGTCCAGGAAATGGGAGGGAAGGAAAAGGGGGGAAAATGAGGTGGGGGTGGGGGTGGGCAAAACCAGTTTTATTTTTTCTTCTTCTTTTTTTAAATAAGGCAAACGTTGGAACTGAAATATGGCAATAAATGAGCTCCTGTGATTTTTCATGTTTTTTCAGCTGTAAAGAAAATAGGAGAAATATTCCATTCTGTCTGGCTTCCAAACCATTCTGAGAGTAAGGTCTTTATGTACGGAACAGCTTGGATGCTGCTCTTGCCTGCTCTGTTACTGAAACCATCCCTGCAACAATAAAGTCCTTTTTTCCACAATCAGAAAGACACATGGCAGTAACAGCTCAGATATTTTGTCATCAGGGGATGTAGTCCTCCACATGCTGACAGTCCTGGAGCATCGCCTGCCTGGATGGCTACAGGACATGGCAAACTGATGGCACCAAATCATCCTTAGTGCATAAGGCACAAAGCAGAGAGCATTTATTCAAAGCTGGGAGTAATGTCAGGTTTCAGCTCAAGCCTCAGCTGGCTCCTGTCCTCAAGCACCGCTTGCTACTGAAGGCATGAATATGGTCAGACACAGCTCTGCTAAGGCCCCTTGGTGATGATATCAGTGTGTCACACAGCCATAATGTGAGGTCCAGAGCTTCTCTCCGTCCTCCTCCAGAAAGAACCCAAGCTGACTGGATCTGGTTGTCTGCCACACCATTTTCAGTCTTTATGACCTTTCTTTCAGTGAAAGAGTTGCAGTCTATATAATTTGACTTTATCTAATTGTGTTGCACATACAGTACAGGAAAAGCCAAAATACCCCAGCAAGTATGGACATGCTTTCAATAAGCAAGATGCCACAGGAAATCTTAGCAAAACTATAGTAATATTCTAGGTTCAGTTAGTGATCCAAGCTCAGATGTATGGTCTGGAATAAATGTCACACTGAACACAAAAAGATTTATAAGCATTTATCTGTTTTCTAGTATCTACCACATCATTCTCTCATTCTCCCCTGATTTACATTGGTTTTACATTACAGCTCCATTAACTTAAGTAGCATTTCTCTCTTTTCCTTCTTTTTTCCCTCTGAGGTATCAGAAGCAAGCTAAACACACAGGCTCCAGAACAGCAGAAACCCATATCCCCCCAAACCCCATAACCCCCCAAAACTAGCTCTCTTGCAGGAAACCCAGAACTGCCTGTTCACTACAACATACACCAGTAATTTTCCTACCCTTCAGGGTCAGAGAAATTGCAAAATGCTCATTATGGCAAGCAGATGACAGCCGGAGCCTTTCATGGAAGGTATGGGATCAGCACCAAACCCTGAGCTGCATGGCTCTGAGCATCTGCTCAATATGGATAGCAAAAGCCACATTCAAACAGCTCCTAGAGCCTCTGAATTCAAGGGCACAATGAACCTTTGAGTCTAGCTGAAACTCACACCAAAATCCTCTCTACTCCAAGGGGAGAAAAAGAAAGTTCTGAAGAGCAATTCATCTCCTTATGAAATAGCTGTCTCAGTCAAGAACCTTTAAAGAGTGGTTCAGCTCTTTCTCTGGTGGCTAGTAAGAGAGCCTGGAGCACTGCTAGATGTCCAACTTTTAGAGATGGGAGGGTGATCATGCACTTCACAAAGCCTCCTTACACCCCATGTTTTTATGCACAACAGTCAGATTTAATTGGGATCCATCCTTTCAGTTAAGATAGGAAGGAAGAGTTTAACTTGCAGAGAAGCAGTGGAACTTAGAAATCTTTCTTCTCCAGGATATGCTGTCTCTGGAAATGACTGTCATCCATGACCCTTCTTTGGTAGCAAGGCAAACAACTGGAGGCAGGTAAACAATTATATTCCAGGGAAAGAAAGTTACAACCTACATTTGTTTCCTGGGGCTGTTGCCAGCCTTGAGCAAAGCTCACCTAGTTATAGAAAGATCACCAGAACACAAAAGAGAAGCCAGATCCTCCCTGGATAAGTGGGAAGATGGCAGCTTGGGCTATGATCCAAGGAAGGCAAGAAGAAGCCCTTGATGGGCTTTTTCCATTCAAGTTCAATGAACCACTATAGAATCACTGAGAAACAGGGAAGCTGTTTTTTCTTCACACCTAGGAGCCAAGCTACCCAACATCAGGACAGAGCAGTAGAAAGAAAAGACTGAGAGATAGGGAACCCCCTCCTTCCATTAACATGGTAGAACCTCTCTAGATCACCACATAACTGCCTTCTTCATCAGCTAAACAGGCAGGTAGGTATTCTGCAGATGGGTAAAGTTCAGCTGACTGGCAGTGGCTGCTTGCCCCTGTTGGGAATGTCCCATTACTCTGCTGGGGTGTGTGAAGGATGCCCAGGCTGCACTGGGGACTTTCACTGACGCAGGATATGACTTCACTTGTGCAAGGAACCAGCTTTAAAAATGAGAAAGCCCTTCTGGCTCCAGAACAACATGCAAACATGACTATGGAGAAGCATAATGCTGGCAGAAGATGCATGGACATCTTCAGCCTTGCTTCCCTTCTGCTCTGACACAGCTCAGCCCTCCAGAAACCCTTTGAAACCATGTTTTAATACAGAATCCATAGGCATGGAGACACAAACCTTCACTGACATTGCTAGTTAGTACCCACATCATCTGCTAATACTCTGCTACCCAAAAATTGCCTTGGATGCAATATATGTGCTCTTAAGAAGTGTGGTGTCTAAGTCCATCTGACAAGGCACTAGAAGGGGCTGGAAGAGACAGCACGAAGCTGGTCCTTGTCAGCTTCACAGTGGTAAAGAGTTTTCCTCTTCCTGTGCTCCAGCTAGATAGAAAACATCATGCTGGCTTGGGAAGTCAACAAACTTAAGATAGAAGGGGAGAGCTACAAGACCATGTGCATGGCTTAAGGACCTCTGTAATAACTGCATATTTAGGTCACGCTAATGACATGTAGCATGACCATATTTTTGGCTGGTGTTAGCCATGTGTAGTATTGAGCATAACCTTGGTTTGCATTAATGTCCCTTCATGTGGACCAGCACCTCTTCAAAGATACAAAAACTGCAGCAACCTCTTGCTAAGGACAACTACTCATGTGCTACATACACCATGCTGCACCATGATCTCTGGTGGGGCTGTCCATGCTGGGAATACACACACCTGGCAATACTGAACATCCTCATACTGTCACAGCTTGGACACAAAAAGTAGGTGAGCAATCACATCCTATCTGGCCTTTTTATTATCAAGTATATCATGCTCTGGTGCTTCACAGCAGTAGAAGCAACCTTCTATCAAACCTGGAGGAAGAGCTTCCAGCTTCATCACAGCCTCAGTATCTGCCTCGTTTCCTCCCCATTTTCTCTTTCCAAAGTTGGCACCTGAAAGTTTTCTCTGCATTAATTCCAGACATTGTGTAAACACTGTGCTTAGATTTACTTAAATGAGGCTGTTTCAGCCCCAGCTTTCCTCCCGAGTAGATTTCCTGTCTCATAAATTCAAGACATACACAGTTTAGCTTTGCTCGAAGGTGGAATCTTGACTCCATCCTCCCTTTGGGGTGACCTGGAAGATAAAAGGGCAAATGGCATGGAAGAGGGCTTGGGGCTTTCTGGCTACTGTCTGGAAAGGGGGGAGACATCTGACCATGTGCTGTTCAGGAGGTAGCACCAGTGGTCCAAGCAAGCATTACTACTTGTCACAATCTGCAAGATTTGAAATCTACCAAACTCTTAGCACTTTTTTTGCCCCATTTTTAACCCCAAAAGATAGAGAACCACCTTTTCCTACTGAGCACATCACTGGCATTTTCAGTGGAGCAGCAAAGGATTACTGTATTCTGTTTCCAGAAGCTCATACTATTTGTGACTCCTCAGAAAGGCACATGCACATCAAACTTTCACATGCACCTCTTGTGCAGGCAAGCAAAGAGAGTCTCCTAGGAGCAAAAGAGCTTTTCTTCTTAATCATCTGCTCACTAGGACTTCAGATCATCATCAGTGTGAACTCCTCACCATAATGCAAGTGTGGATTTTGATGCTGCTGCTGAAGGATCTCACACACTCTGGTGTCTGAAGAAGGGTCTGTACCAAAACAGAGTAGGTTTTCAAAGCTGTCTGCTGTCTGGGACTGATATAATGAACCTCAATTATGGAGGCACTGGGCTGGCTTTGCCTTCCAGTTTACAGCGATGGCACACAGTATAAACAGAGGCCGCAGACTTCATATTCAGACTATAATGAGGGTTTGGCTGTGTTGAAGAAGACTCTCCTACATCTTCTGTTTCCTCTGCCAGCAAACCCCTGACAACTAGACTGAGCACAAACCATCCATGGCAGCTTGTACCAATATGGGAGACTGAAGGGTACAGGAAGGATTAAGAGAGAGAAGCAGCTTTTCACTCCCATCTCTGGTTCTAGGAAAGCTTAATCAGTGGTTTGGCATTGCACCCCCTGAAACCACCTCGTGCTGGCCAGCATGGGAATGGTTTGCTGTCTCCTCTCATTTCCTCTTAGACCAGCTCTCCCAGCCCATTTTGTACCCCTTGACAGATTTAGTAGTGGTGGAAGAATACATGGACCATGGACATTGTGCTCCCCTCACCTCCCTTCCAGGGACCAGCCCTTGCAGAAGGCAGGTGCTGAGCAGGGTCAGTATCTATGTCTATTTGTCAGTACAAATAAGGGGCTTTCCTGCTTGTGGAGGGCTTAAGGCCCTATTAAAGCCTCATCAGCTTTCTCTTCTTCCAGGCTTTTCCTTTATATTCATCCCCAGTCACACACACACACTCCTGCCCCCAGCCAGTGCCATCTCACAGCACCCAGTAGCTCTGTATCACTGCACAATTCTTTCCTTTTTCACATGCTCAAACTGTTCACATACCAGGAGACTGTTCTGGCACACAGGACACTCTTCCCTCTTCGCCAAGACACACAGTGTGTATTTAACTCAATTTAACAGGCTCAGTCAATAAGTTCCCTGTTTATTTTAATGTTGCTCCATTCCTTTAGGGGAACAGAGGTACCTCAAAGCACAGTCAACTGCCCTGTCCTGCACCAGTTGTTCCAAGGGGATTTTGCCATGCTGGGAGCACTGAGGGATGCTCAGCTCTCCTTGCTAGGAGCAGTCCCATTGAGTACAGACATTCATCCACTGCTCCTATTCACTTGTCAAGTCACTTCATCTGAACAGTAACTCCTGCCTGTGGTTCAGCCTGTTCTTTTCTTCTTGGGAAGAAACCAACAGGGACTCAAGGCAGAAAATAAATCTCTCTTGTTTTTTCCTACTATAGCAATGCTTTTGAACCAAGCCAAATTGTACAGCAGAAAACAACACATGACAAGAAAGAAGATAACGAAAAAGTAGTTCACAGACATACAAGCTTGTTTTGGGTTTGCCACAGAGAAAAGACCATCCATCAGAGACCTCAAAAGCTTTGAGTCCTACTTTATGAGACTGGCAGGGAGCTGGAGGGAAGTGATGGAAAAGATGCCTAGGAAATTGTTCTCTTCAAGACACTGGCCCCACCATGAAGGTGGATGTTGGTCTCTGGGTGATGTATTCATCCACCCAGCAGAAAACAGAACAAGACCCCTCTGCATAGGAAAGGCAATAAATGACAGAAGCATTTTAGCTCCCTGGCCAAGATGTTTATTTCAAGTTAGGGCAAAGCCTGACTAAGAATACCCTTCAAACACTTTCTGAAACAAGCAGCATATGTTAAAAGATAAATTTTCAGTCATCAAACCCATTGTTCAGTCTAAGACTCAATCACAGCCTTTTGCCTTTTCCCGAAGGAGATCTCTATGGTTCACAAAACTCTGCCCTAACTGAAAGGTTTGTTCCCTTCAAACACAGTGAAACTGGCCTGAAGAGAAACATTGCACTTGAGAAACAGCCAAACTCTTTGACCTGAATGGATGTTACATAGATAGAAAGCTCTCTCTCTGCATATGCATGAATTTATAAATGGGCTTAGGTACTGAAGGAATCATGATGTGACATTGAAAGAGAGAGCAAGACTGAGACAATTAGCCTCTCCAAAATTAGTTTGAGTCTAGGGTCAATGAATGCATATCAATAATCTTTCCATTACAGCCCAGATCTCAGGGCTCCACTGAATAACCCCAGCACAGGCACACAGCAGTCCCTGCTTTAGAGGTCTTGTAATCTAGAAAGTACGCTACTGACCAAACCCAGAGAGCCCAAATGTGAATCTGGGGAGACCACGGGAATCCTACACAAAAGCAATGCCCTTACATGAAATACAAAATCATACTGTGATGTGTAGACTGTGAAGGGAAAGAAATTTAACCTTGATATAAGCCACAGATGTTTGGAAAGCCGCTGCTAAGCCCCAATCTACAGTTTGCTAAGCAAAGTCAACCAGTCACACCTTCAGAAAGAGAAAGAGAGGTATGGAGGAAACCAAACCAGCAGTTACATAGGAATACAAAGTTTTCTGAGAGGTAAATACATTCCTGTGTATGAGATGTGGCTGAGGGAGAGTGCCAAAACATTGGCCAGTGTTTGGTGAAGCACACCGTAAGGGCAGCAGAAAATGTTGTTTGTCCAGAGGTACATGGAAAAGCTTAAACCAAGAGCGCCCACGTTGTGGAGAACAGAAAGACACCAACACAGATCCCTTGTAGGTAAGATAACTGCCTCACAAAGTGTTTCAAACCTGCAAACACGCTCCAGCACTCAATGGAGGAGATGTAGGCTTTAAAATGGATCCTGGAGCACCCTACACTGCTATTTTAACTCAGACACACAGCATTAGCAAGATAAACCTTGTAAGAGTAAAATCAGCTTTATACTGTTGGCATAAAAGACCAATTCAAAGACAAGTAATAATTATGATCCATTTTAAAAACTGTCTTGTAATTCTTCCAGTAAGGTGGGCAGGTAAATCATCTGGTTACCACTGGAATCAGTAGAAAAGGTGCCATTTACCTCTGAGGTTAGGAGCATTAAGCCTGAGTTCTAGTATTAAAACCTGGTCTAGACAAGTAACTGCTTGCATGTCTCCAACAGAAGCAGGGAGAGCTCTCAAAAGGAAGTCTAGATCTCCACGAATCTGTACAGAGCATTCTACTTTCAGACAGAAGAATTAATTGCGTAAGACACTATAGCAAGGAAAATCCTGTTTGGCTTTTACACACCATATAAGAACTGCATCTGACCATACATGACATTTGGCCATTGTCTCAGAATTGTGGTAATTCTATAGCTGCAACTAAAACAAAACCCATCACAACATTAATGCACATTGATCCACACTATTTAAATAAACAACAGGAGTGATGTTCAGGAAAACTATTTGGCAGCTAAATGCTCAAAACAAGGATTCTATAGCATTTAAGATGAGCTTTCTTGCAAACATGGTTGAATGTGTCATGCTTTAAGCTAATGATTTTTAATGGAAGTATAGTGGGAACGTGAGGGGCTACAGCTGATTCTTGTTCTGGCCATAAAGATTGGTCCACGCAGAGCCCAGGTTTGCCCAGCAAGGGCCTAGGGCTTCTCAAGTGTGCAGCCTTAAGGACATTAAAAAGCCATGATGGACGTGTGGCTGTGCGCATAGTGCTTGGTCTCTGAAAGACTCAATGCAAGCTCCTTCCTACCATAAGGATGTAGCAAAAGAGAAATTGAAAGTATAAGCAAGTATTTTGGAGAGAAAGAGAAACAAACCCCACTGGTCATAAACAAACCTAGCAGATGGCTTCTAAAATGAACTTTAGAAGATCTTGAATACAGGTTTGGAGACAACAGCAAAAGATACAGCACGCTCTCGTGAGGTGCTGTGGGATCTCCGAGAATGTCAAGGTTGTTCAGTAAAGCTCTGGTAGCCTGCAAATGGTCTATAGTATTTCAGAAGTTAAAGATGGAAATGGAGCAAGGCACTTCCTGGAATTTACAGAAGTGCTTCTCTGCCTTTGGGCTCCTGCAAAACATGGATTGAGTCCTTAAAACAGCTTCTGGAAAGGGACATAATTGTGTAAGAGAGACAAATGCAATCATCCATCTGATGGGCTAATGGCCCCGCTACCCAATCAGCTTCAAAGTAATTACACCAACAGCACAGATGAGAGAGACACCTCTAATGGATGAGGTACTGCAGATCCACAGGAAAGTCAGCCCTATTTGCAGAACAGGGAGCAATCCAGTTGAAGAATAGGAAAAATTGGAAACAAACTGTGCCAGAACTGACAAGGAGGTGCCAACCAATGTATTTGAGTGCCTTTGCTTTCACCAATACACATAATGGAGGCATGAGCAAAGCTTCAGCATTACTCTGAGGCTGCAGGATGAGAAATCTGTTTCCATTTTAAGCGTGATCTTTTAACCTTCTCGTCTTTGATGCTAGACTGTGATTCTGAAGCTGCCAAAACACCCCCTCTCCAACAACACATGAACAGATGAGCTGCCACAGAGGATGCAAGGGGAGCAGAGGACCTTAGCACCTCAGAAAGAAAGGGCTGAGCACAACATTCATAAAGCACACGGATTTATGTTGGTTTGATGTGTTTATTCAAAGCAGGAGGCCAGTGGAAAGCGTATGGAACTGGGCAAAGCAAGAGCAGAAGTGACGCAGTCTGTGCGGATTGAAAAGATGGAAAAGGGGCTTGTGTGAGCTCAAGCACCTCTGTTTTCCAGTGCTCTCAGCTGATCTTAGAGATACCACCTCTGCCTACGGACCTTAAGTAAAGGAGAATACCAGGTAGGGGTAGCAGAAGAAAGGACAGAAACTGTTACCTCTTTGAAACAAAGTCTCAAGAGAAAAAGTCTGTTTCTCATAGTAAGCACCATGCTGTGCCAGAGTGAGATCCAGCACAGCTAACCTGGGGACCTATCTCACTTCTCAGGAAGGTTTTGTAGCCCACAATGAACTCAGTGCTCTATGGTCAGAGCGGTGATGGTGCCTGGAGTAGCTAATCCAAAGTTACTTTGGGTATGTTAGCAAGAGCTGGAATAAGAGCACTGAAAATCAACTGAAATGGAGAACGTGGCTGACTGAGACGTTTGTGCCTATAACCCACACATGCTTGCCTGGATACAGCAAGTGAATGGCTCAAACTAGCATTCACATGCTTTAGAAAGGTATAAAGGAAGGTATGCATGCCCATTGGAGTACCAATGGGACTACTTTTGCAGATGAAATGGGTACAACACAGCATAGAGCTGTGGTCTCGGGGATGTGCTGAGGTTGGTCTGGAGCATTTCAAAATGCTGGGCAGATTCAAAGCAATGAAGATGCTTCTGTCCTCTGCTAAACATGACTCAACATTATTGATGGTGCTGGATCATCTCATGCTGTCCTGTAACAGGTAGGAAAGCATATGCTGAGACTCAGCTGTTAACAGAGACGATCTCTGCTGTTAGCTAGCATCAAGTGGGTTTTCTTAGGAGGCAAACAGCAGGGAATCTGGGAATAGTGAAGGGACAAGGATTTTGCCCTGTCTCTGGCAAAGCAGATCCTGATCTTAACAGACACCATAAAAAATCCCATGGGCTAGCTGGTTAAGCAAAGGGGTGACCTCCTTTCCTGCTGACACACGGAGATGGTTGTAGGATAACTCCAGCTCTGTGGCTTCTGACCACCCTGGGTTTTAATAGGAGACCCAAGTTACAGTGCCTGAGGGCTGAGCTGGTAGCCCAATATCCCTCAATGCACAGCTCTGCTGTATTATCTAATGCCACTGTAGTAAGCAGTATTAGCAGACTAAGTACCCTGCAGTCTGACAGTATCACTTACATATCAATTACTACAAGGCAGCAGGGTATTATTTATACAATAAGTGCTATACACAACAGCAGGGTAATAGTTAGAGGGCAAATACTACAGAGGGGAAGGCTGCAATTTGTTCTGCGGTAACAGGATGCTCTGTGCGCTCCAAAAGTACTGAGCAGGATGAGGGTGACACTTACATACCAACTACTGCAAGAAGACAGGGTGTTATTTGAACCCCAGACACAATGGCAGGGAAAGAGTATTATTTACAAACCAGACTGAACGCAAAAGCAGCAGTGGCTGTAGCTGCATGTTGTAATTTACATCAGAGCAGAAGACATCATCTGCAGACCAGTTATTACAGAATGGGAGGGTGTTTGTTATGGTACAGCACTGAAGAGTGATTTTGAAGCCAAGTGCTATAGAGGTACAGGGTATTATTTATACACTAAACACCATAGAAACTATTTTTCTGGGGTAAGGAACAGTAACAGTTCATCAGTTATGTGAAAGCCATCCTGTAATTTCCAATATGTGAACTACATGGTTATTTCAACCTTGAAGCTGTGGTGCAGATGATGTAATGTTAATTACACTTAGATCTACAGCTGCTGTGCCACAGGACCGCTAAGCAAGAGTAATCTTCTGAAGTCAATAGATGTGTGCCAGCAAAACTGCTGGATATACCCCTGCCCTGTACAAAGCCTGCAGTGCCTGGGGGTTTCCAGGGTAGTGAAGAGTGTTATCCCTGACCCTGCGCAGGATCCCAGCAGGAGCAGCAGGGTTTTGCTGTGGATTATAGGTTATTCAGTCACCAGCACAGCTGCTGGAGGTGTGAATGATGGGTGGGAGCTCCAAGCTCGAAGGGATCAGCACTGTCATTTTCACCTGCTTATCAGCTGATGGCCTCTGCATTCCCTTTACACACCTTTTCCCTCCAGTCTGTGATCTGACCTCAGTCAGGAGATGTTCATTGGTTATTTCTTGTTGGTTTTCCTTATGGATTTATTTTTCAACCCTGTCAAATTATTCCTATTTACATTTCTTGCCTGTTAAGGCAAATCTGTGTTTCCTGCAGCCTTCACTGACAATTCCTTCTGTCCTTCAGGGGGTTTCTCCACTGCTGATAAAAAAGTGCCCAAGTCCTCTACCCAGTGCTAACCAAGGGCATTGGAGAAGCCAAAGGCACATGGAAACTGCCAGGCCAGAGGAAATCAATGGTGTGTTCAGGCCAGGATCCTGTCTTGGACAAGACCTCTACCACCAGCTTCAGAGGTTCTCATCATCAAAAAATAGGGAATAAATTGCTGAGGAGGAAGTTTCTTTTAACACTAGGCATTTAGTGGTTACTTTATGCCTCGAAGCATGAGTATTTACATTCCATATTCTCCCGCTAATGTAAGCTAGGTTTATTGGGCATGGCTTAATAGACAGCTTTACTCCTCTCAGGCCTAACCCATGAGCTACCCTGCCAAGAAGACATTTCCTGCCTGATCACTTCATCCCTACGATAAGACTCGGTTTCTCTTGCAGATGCCCTTTTGTCTTGTGTTGACTGATGTAGCCTCTGTTGAAGCAAGTGCTTTTCCTCGTATTCAAGATTCACAGTGCCTCAATGTCATAACAAGTACATTTGCCGGGTTAACCCACACAGACCTGCCTCTCCTGGGACACCTCATCACCCAAGTTCTTCACATCAATCAATGCTTACTTCTACCCTAAGCCTCACCCCTCAGGACACAGTGACAACCTGGGGGGAGCTGAGCTGCAGGGCAGGATTCTTCACCTGAGTTAATTCTGCCAAAGCTCCCCCTACTTCAACCAACTCAGGTTGCACTGGGGTTTGTAGAAAAGCCATGAGTTGCCATGCCTTGGTTGGTGAAGAGCAATGACAATTGTGAACACCCACATTATGCTTGTCAGAGGGTCCCTCCCACATCCCCACTTTCATCACTTGCTCCCTTCTCTCAGCAGAATCCTTATTGTGGCCTCTGCTCTGTCCTCCCCTCCAGCTCCTAAGCTCAGCCTCGTTTCCTCCTCAGTCAGCCTCAAGCAAAGGCAGAAACCCACAGGCAAAGCAGGCTCCCAGGCTACTTCCATGGAGCTTATGTAGCAGGAGCCTGGTGGCTTCTGGACTTTGTTGCTCAACTTACATCATCTCCCTTATCCTCACTTGGTCACAGGGGCCATGACACGAATCCAGCTGCCACCATCACTGGGTGGAATTCATCTGGAGCATTAGATCACTGAAGCCGATTGCACAGTGGTTGAGCTTGCAAAGCAGGGGAAGGAAATTGGAGCAAGGTGGTCCATAGGCTGCTACTTAGCACCTTGGGGCATTTCAACAGCTAAAGCACGTGGAGGCTTCTTGAGGTACCAAAGCCAGATGATTTTGGTATTCCTCACCCTTCCCTCCACGGAGCAACATCAAGGAGGGTGAACATCATGCAAGAGAGAAATGGAAATTTCTTTTAAAAAGGGAAAATCCAACAAAAAACGTAGGGAATTAAAAAAAAATCTCAGCGTCCCAAAAAAGGCAGCGCGGAGAGCACGACAAAACCCCTGCCTATTCATCAGCCCAACAAAAAGCTTCTTTAGATTTATACTGTGAGCCCATTGAGAGGGAGGGGAGGCAGCGCTCACACACCCGCCCTTGTGCACACAGGCAGAGCCCGCAGACCTGCCCCGCGCACACAGGCTGAGCTGTTCTGCCCTCTCACAAGGAAGCACTGAGTTTTTAAAAGTAAACTGTAAGGTTTCCGTTGTTGCACTGGGCTCAAGGATTTCTTAGGGTGGTTTTTTTTTAAGCCTATAACAGTTCCCTCTCTTTGCTGTGTCTCTTCTCTTTCACTCTTTAAACAGCCTCGGCTGCTCTGGGCTGCTCGGCAGCCGTCGCACGCTGGCTCCGTATGTGGTCCAGCCCCGCTATGAACACGGCTTTTGTTGCTGCTGCTGGGAAGCTGCCTGAGAGCAGCACACACAGCCCGGCTTGTTTCACACGTGGAGGCTGCAGCGGGATCGAGGGGGTGGAAAGGAGGAGGAGGAAGAGAGCAGCCTGGGGAAAGCTGTCCTGTGGTAGAGCAGACGTCCCACTGCTGGCAAGGGGACAGAGAAGGGTGGAAAAGATGTCTCAGGCAGCTAAGAAAGGTCCCGTTGATTTTTGAAGTGGGACCAGTTGGCCCTACACCAGCTCACTGAAAGTCGGGCAATGAAGTCACTGGATGTGAGTAACTTACGTTTGCCCGAGAAAGAAGAGGAGAGAAAATACCAATAACGGAGCAGATTTTGGAGTCACCAGGGCTTCTGACTGTCATCTGCATCCTGGGTGATACCAGAGCATTGAACAACTATTTGGTCTCTCTTTTCGTTTACACATTCATTCATTTTTGTCTTTTAAGTGATATCATTCATCCTCTTCTCTAAATCCCTTAATGTTCCTCACTAATTAGGTAGTATTTTACAGTGATGAGCTGCTGTTTGCTTTGACATCTCTAAGTCTCTGGAGCTTCATTTAATATGCTCTTTTCCTTAACAGGTTTTCCCCCTCTGTCTCTTTCACTCCTCAATTTCCTATCTTGTTGGCTCTCTTTGCCCATCCATCCTCCAGTCCTTGTGCTGCTGTCAAACCCTGCTACTGTACATGGAGGTGATTATAGGAAACATTAAACAGCATTTCAAGTGGAACAGATGGAGGTTTCCCACCCCTAGACCATTCAGGCAGCTGAGAGCCCTCAGACAGCACAGGTACATCTCCAGCCCTCACCTCTTACCCAGCTATGGTGGGAGGTGATGCCCTCCCCTTTCCTATACCGACAGCAACAAGAAACATCTCAGAAAGGGGCAACGTCTGCCCTTTAACTTATCAGGTGGATACAGTCACTTGAAACCAGTGGGAAAATATACCATCAAACAACCAAAGCAAAGAAACAAGTAGTTCAGCTTCCAAAAGCACATGGGATCTGAAAACCCACCCTACTCAGACCCTGAACCACCAACCCCTCTGCCCATCCAACATCCTGAGCTTATAGAAGAAAACCAAAGAAGTGAAGAATGCTAAAAAATTCTGCTCTCCCAACTATTCTGCTGTGGGATGTCCCCCCCCTTCCACATCTGGTAAAGTTGTTTTAGAAAGCTAGGAAAACTTTTCAGACTGAAGTTTCTTTGGCCAAACCGCTCAAAAGGGAAAGGTTTCTGCTACATGTCGAGGGCTATTTGGAACGAGGTTTAAATAAAAAGTCTTAAAAAGGAGTAGATTAACGAAACAATGAAATTTTTGGTAAAGATTCTGAAAATCACAGGTTTTTTTAGCTGTGTCCACTTCTGCAGAAAAGCTCAGCTCCCTGAAAACCACTGGAGCATGCTAAAAATATGCTTCATCTGCAAATGGCTTCGGAAAGAGGGCAGGTACTGAGTAACGCCTGAAGCAGCTAACTGGAAATAACCCAGGGGACTCTGCCAAACACCAGTCCCTGCCATCCCCATGCAAGGGGAGCACAGTCAAACCCTCCAGCATCCAGGCTCTTTTCATTCTCTTTTGAACTTCTCAGCCCCTACAGAGCTTAACACCCCTCTAGCTCAGAGATCACCCTATAGCAAAGCAATGGCACTGATCAAAGCAATAACCATCAAAATCCCCACAGCCATGTAGGACACTTGCAAGAAATCATCTACCTCCTTCCCCAGTGCTCAGAAGCAGGATCAGACACATCACGAGGGCTTGAGCAGGAGCTGAAATCCATCACAAAGAAACACCAGTGGGTTGGAGGATTTTTTTTTGGGGGGGATAATCGGGATAATGCTGTCTCTGCTCTCCCACCTTGTGGTTTTGGCTATTAGGAATCTCTCAAGCTTGTGGCTGGATTTTCTTCCCTTTCCCAAGCCAGCTAACAAACTTGACACACAGTCATTGCCTCCTACTACGGTTTTGCTCCCTGTAATGGGTGGGTTGTTGGTGAGGACCATTGCAGAGGCACTTCAGGCACAGGCTCCCTGCTCACAACACGCTGCTTGCAGGAGGGAAACTCCGTGTTGGAGCTCAGGCTCAATCAATCAGTTTACAACTTTGCTCGCATTTCCCTCACCAGGGTAACAACCAATCCACTGACTGGGAGCTTGCATCCTCAGAGCACTGAGGAAAGGCACAGGGACATTGAGGGAAAAGATACCAAAGGGAGAAGAAGGAGAAAAGTGCAACACCTTACCTCTAACAGTTCAGTGCAGTGCTTCCAGAATCTAAGTCCCATACACCTGGCAGAGAAACGAGGTCTTTTTCAGCATTCAAGAAGGAAAGAGCTTGCCACTTCTTGCTGTTATTGAATGTCTTCTTCACAATCTCCAGATGAATTTTCCTGCCTTTCTTTTTGTTCTTTCCCTGGTTCCCCAGAAGAAATCAGAATTCCCTGTGTGGTATTTCAGGTCCTTTCAGGCAGTGGCAGCAGCAGCAGGCTCAAAGAGTAAGTACTGTGTGTGAATGGCAAAAAAGAGAGAGAGGGTTTCAGACCACGTTAGCTGCCACTGGCTGCAAGAGAGACCATCAAACTCCTGTCAGCCTCCTTAGATACCTCTTGAAGAGCTGGCAAACTAAGTATATTGGATCCTCCTCTGGATTTTAGAGTAAAGGTAGGCAGGCATCCAGGGGGCAGGGGGAAATAGGAGGGCTTATGGACAGAAAAGGAAGCCCAGCCTCTTGGAAAGAGGGAAAAAAAAAAAAACCCAAACCAACCCAAAAAAGAAAAGAAAGGGGAAAAAAAAAACAAAAAAAAAAAAAAAGGGGAAAAAAAAAACAAAAAAAAAAAAAAAGGGGAAAAAAAAAACAAAAAAAAAAAAAAAGGGGAAAAAAAAAACAAAAAAAAAAAAAAAGGGGAAAAAAAAAACAAAAAAAAAAAAAAAGGGGAAAAAAAAAAAAAACCCAAACCAACCCAAAAAAGAAAAGAAAGGGGAAAAAAAATACAAAAAAAAAAATACTGCAAATGGAGAAAGCTGAATGGGGAGTGGGGGATTAAATTTAGCCCTCTGGTTTGGAAGCAAACTGCCTGGAGCACCACAAGTGGTTGAGAGAGAAGAAATAGTTTATGTAATAAAAAGAGAATGTGGTTTACACAAACTAAAATAAGATGAAGCTAATTAAGGAACCTGAATGAAGTATGTGCGTGCCTGCAATGCAGTCAATGTCACTGCAGTAGGAGCAGAAACAGATTTACCAGGGAGCCCACAGAAAACAGCAACAAAAAAGTTTAGGGAAGTCTCTTACATACCTTCAATAGCTGCTATAGAGAAGGAGGCAGGTGATGGTAAAAGAGCTTAGTAAAAAGTAAGGAAGAGAATAAAGGGCTGCTCAGCATTAAGAAATGGAAAACACCTAGTGCATCAATTACTGATAGGTGATATAAAGGCAAGGGAGGCTGCAGGGGATCAATTTGCCTCCAAGCTGTTTGAGGGGAAGCACAGCACTCACAGGCTCCTGGTAATGGTAACAGTGGAGCACTCTAAAACTTTGGGGATAATTCTGTAAGTGAATCCTTGGCAGTTTTGGTGCTGTAATGTACTTTGGTTTATTTTACTGTAAGGGATGCTGATACCTGAGAGTGGGAGAAAAAACTGTGCTTGGGGGTGGATGAAACATGTTTATTGCTGCAGGCCCACATCTTGGTTTGCAAAGGAGCCAGATGGCAGCTGGGAGGAGGTGGGAAGCTGATGGGGTTTTTGTAATTGAGAAAATTCTTCTGATTGAAAATCCTGTTGTATTTCAATGATGAAACCTGACGGTGGGCAGGGATCTTGGGTTTGAAGCTCCTCAGGCTTGCAAGAAGGTCCCAGCTCAGGTTGAGGCTGTCCACACTGAGAATCCCTTCACCTTCCTGTTTGTCACTATTTCAGCTGTTAAGAGATCCCCAAGTGATCAAGGTGGGGTGATCCTGAGCATGGAAGTGTGACTGTGTGATAGTGCCAGAGTAGTAACTTCTCGCAGAGTCTTGGTGAAGGTCTCTATGTTAAAAGACAATCGGTATTTCCTGCCCACGGGAAAGTCTTTGTGCAGGCATTGATGTGGGTGACCTGAGAGGAGTTGGAGACACAGGTTAATTGGCTTATAGGTCAAATTATGCCAAATTTTAACAGCCTATTGTCTGAACTGCTGCTCCTGTGGGAAAGAGAGGAAAAGCTTTTAAAGCATCTGGTTTTGAAGAGGTTTCAAAAGGTGGGAAACCCTCTGGATTTCAAGCAGCAGAAAGCTGTTTTCCTAACACCAGCCTACAGCAAAGATAAAATTCAAGACTAAGTACAGAGAGGTCTTTGTGCACCCTCCTTGCACCCAAGCCACGTATCTGCCCTCAGCTTCTCTTCCTCTGTTCTCTTTTAATGTTATCTTTAATATCTGTACTTCTCTCACTTTTCCCTGCACCCTCCTTTGCCTTCTGGCTTATGAGATAATAGTTTCTCCTCTCTCCATGAATTATGTTGATCCTCTACCTCATTTCAAATCTTGCTTCCTCGACCATCTCACTGTTAAACATGAGTCTCTGAACTCCCAGAGTTCATGCCTGCTTGTGAGAACCATGCATCCATCATCCTGACAGGTATTGCTCCCAGATCACAAAGCATGGAGAGCTTCTTCCTGTGAGTGCCTTGATCTGTCTTAGAGATTTGAGGCCAAATTTTGATTGTGAATCTCCCCTTTGGATCATCCCACTTTCTTATCAGGGAAACGCTATATGGTAACTTTAAAACTTTCCTTTAAATACTGAAACTTAACATAAGGTACCCCTATGTTAAAAATCAAAAGGGAAGTGAGGGAAAGTTTCATGGCCATTAGAAAGGACAGATATGCTGGAGGGAAGGAATGCCATCCAGAGGGACCTGGACATGCTTGTGAGGTGGGCTGATGCCAACCTCATGAAGTTTAACCATGACAAGTGCAAGGTCCTACAGCTGGGTCGGAGCAATCCCAGGCACAGCTACAGGCTGTGCAAAGAGGAGATTGAGAGCAGCCCTGCAGAGAAGGACTTGGGGGTGGTGGTCGATGAGAACATGAACGTGAGCTGACTGCAGTGTNCTGTGCAAAGAGGAGATTGAGAGCAGCCCTGCAGAGAAGGACTTGGGGGTGGTGGTCGATGAGAACATGAACGTGAGCTGACTGCAGTGTGTGCTTGCAGCCCAGAAAGCAACTGTATCCTGGGCTGCAGCAAAAGAAGCGTGACCAGCAGGTCAAAGGAGGTGATCCTGCCC